>JALPVH010000172.1:0-24311 GCA_023242295.1 Diaporthe ilicicola | reverse complement strand
AAGGATAATATTTTTAAAATAAAGTATTATTATTTCTATTTATATTAATATTATATTATATATTTAAATTAAAAGCTATTAATTCTTTAATTAAAAATAGTTATTATATATAGCTAATTATATATCGAATAATTTTTCGCTATTATTAATAATAAAAATTATATTTATAAAGTTAAATATTATTAAGTATTTTAAAGGGTATTTTTTTATATTTATTATAAAAGCTTTTTTAGCCTTTATAATTATAATATAATATTTTAAAAGTTAATTATTTATTTTTTTAATAATTTCTTTTTTTATTAATCTTAATATTTTTAATTTAAATTTTAATTTTAAACTCTTTAAGCTTTAAACCTTTACTTATAAATTAATATTATTTTTAAATACTTTTTATATTTTCTTTTTAATTTTCCGATTTAGCTTTTATTTTAAAAATACCTTTTTAAAAAATATATAATAATATTTTATAAAGGTATAGGGTTTAATATATATAAAGTAGCCTTTTTAATTTAAAAAAAATTATTTTAAATTAGCTTAATTTTTATATTTTTTATTATATAAATTAATTATACTTTTATATAATAGCTTTAAATTTTTAATAATATAAGCGTTTTTATTTTTATTATTATAGCTATTAAAGCTATTATAGGTAATTATAAAAGCTTTTTTTATAACCTTTTCCTTTTAAGGGTTATAGCTTTTTAACTTTTAATAAAAGTTTTACTTAATATTATAATATTAAAAGCTTTTATTTATTAACGTATTTTTTTATATTTATTTATATAAAGTTATTTATATTAATATAATTTTTTAAATTATTTATATAAAGTTTAAAAATTAAATTATTATATAAAGTACTTTTAAAAGTTTTTTTTAAATCTTTTTAAATATAATTTCTTTTTATTTATCGATTTATATTTATATTTTCTTAAAGTTATAAGGTAGCTTAAATACCTTTCTATATTTTTAATAAAGCTAAATTATTTTATTATAAATATTTTAATTATACTTTTTTTTAAAGTTATTATACTATTTTTATATTAATTTATATATCTTATAATATATAAACTTATATATTAGAATAACCGTTTATATTACCTATTTTTATAATTTTTAAACGGTATTTTATTTTTTTATATAATCGGGCTTATTTTATTTATAGCCTTATATATTTAGGTTATATAGCTTAAAGCCGGTATTAATAAGGTTAAATAGTAATTATTAGCCGTTTTTTTCCTTTTAAATAATTTTAGATTTATTAGCTTTATTATTAAAACCTTTAATTATTTAAAAGGTTAAGCCTTAAGCTAATATAATTATCTTTATATATTTTTAAAATTAGATATTAAGTTTTTATAATTTTAAGAAAAGTTTTTTTTTATATTTAATATATACTTTAAGCCTATATATTTAGAATTAGATATAAAATTTATAATCCTAATCGTTTTAATTATCTAGTTTTATTAAAAAAGCGTTAAAGGTTTTTATATTTATATTTTTAGTTATTTTCTCGATTAGCTTAAGGTAATAAAACTTTTAATTATTAGATTATATATAATTACCGATAATTATAAAATATTAAATAGGTTTTAATAATAACTTAATTATATCTATCTTCTCTATCTGCTATATTTTATATAGACCCCCTTCTTTCTAATAGTTAGGCCCTTTTTATTAATATTAGTATAGATGCCTGAGGCACCCCCTTTAGGTGCGCCCCCTTCGGGCGGTCTACGGCGGACCGTTAAATCTGACAATATCCGTTTTCTAAAAATATTATCGACAAAGACACGGCAAGCATACTTTTTAAGCATTTTACTGCCAGCATGCTGCCAGGATTCCCCTTCATGGCATTTCCGCACAACACGAGTGCGCGGCATGTGTGGAAGAATACCCCCATCACCTTCCTCGCCATCCTGGATGCCGCGGCTGATGGCTTCTGCGAACCTGAAACGGCAAGAAAGCTGCGAAGGCTACTCGTGCAAGTGTATTCCACCTGCGTGCTTGGTACAAGCCCATTCAGCCTGCCACTGCTGCAGGCGCTCATCATCTCCGCTGTATGGCACAGAACCATCGAGTCAGCGCAACCAGGCGAGCAGATGGATTCCTATCAGATCACCATGCCGCCGCCAACATGGCCATCATTATGGGCTTGGGCAAGTCGCTGAAAGCTCAGACGTGGAGCGGGCCCATGCCGACCAAGGACCGCAAATCTCGTGGGCCAGCCAGCCCATATCAGGCTCTCAGTCTGGATGCCCGGAGAATTTGGCTTGGCTGCCATTATATTTGCTCCAAGTATGTTCCTATTTGCGTGTGTGCTGGAGCCAACTCCTCTTTTAACATTGAGCAGCACATCTATGGCACTGCAGACACCTAACATCATGCGCTGGACTCGCTACATGGATGAGTGTCTGGAAGTATTAGAAATTTCACCGGTCAGCCTTCCTTCTGACAAGACACTCTGACTTCACGTCCGGCTGCAGCACATTCTCGAAGACTTTGAGCAGCAGTTTGCGTCCTCGGTGGTCGGGCCTACGGCAGCCAAGGTCACCTACAGAGCTTTCAAACGCCAACTAGCAGCCTGCACTCCAACACCTTGCGCCTGGCATGGTAAGCCTCCTTCGAATAGAGTCGCCGTTGAGAGCACTGACGGTCAGCAGATCCGCTTAAGATTTCGCAATATTTTGTGACACTGTACATGCAAGAGGTGGCCATGTACTCAACGCCAGGGGCCGATCATACTGCCGGATCGGCCGCCGGCAATGCAGCTGAGATTGATCCGTTTGAGTTTACAGAACGCGTTGCAGCTGCACACGGCTTGCTAGACGTCTTCCTGTCCTTGAATATGTCCCAGATCCGTACCTTGCCGACATTATACTTCGTCCGGGTCACCTATGCAGTCGTTGTACTGGTCAAGCTCCATTTCGCAGCAGCACGTCTATCCGACCCTACATGTGCGACAGAGAGAATCGTCAGCCTGAAAGTTGAACATTATCTGCGAAGGCTGCTGCAGGAAGTTAGCGGCTGGGGTACAATTTGGCCCGCTTGGAGACTCACAAAAAGTCTGCGAAGAATTCAAGACCTGTTCCGACAGCGCAGAAACAAAGAAATCACAGCTTCGGATCTAGCTTGGCTAGATGTCTGGTCATTAAAGGACTCGTCAGCCAGTGATAGCGTTGCCAAGGCGGCATCATCTGCAGATCATGCCATGGAGTTAGAACTCGCCAAGAGCACCCAGGGTATAGAGAGTATGCAAAAAGGGAGTCCCGAAGGATTGATGGAGAACCCGATGCCCACGCCGCAAATGCTCCGGACACCCAGCACCGGTGATCAAGCGTGGGAGATGCCTAAGCTGGACTTTACCGATATTATGCGCTCCGCCATGCATGACACGCTGCCTTCCATGGAATCTGGTGATGCGGCGCACTGGAACACCACTCAAATGGATCAGTGGCTGGGAACAAACATCAACGCAAGCATTTTCGACTTTGACGGGGATTTACAATCAGCTATTTAGCATTCCGCGCGCGTGCAGAATCCTGCGCTGAGGCCCGCTTACGCACTGTGACGACAGCCCGGGCCTCGGCCCTGTCGCAATTTCTATATCCATCGGTGCCATCCGTGTGGTGGAGCTGACGACGGAGCAAGGATTGGGGCAAGAGGAGCGTCCGAAGACAGGAGCGTCTTCGGCACGGAAGGAGACTCGTCTACCGACCACCGTCGGCCTTGGCAATCCATCGATCCCTCCCGATTCCCTGACTAAGAATGTGCAGCATGTTTGGGATTCTGTCATTCGCGTATTCCTTGAAGCCATTGGCATCTCAAGGAAATGGCCTGGGATTTTGGGCTCTCATGAATCTGTGTGGTATGGTTTCGAGTGGAATTAGACTTCTTGGGGAGTCGAGCTGTATTGCACGAGATGACTAGAGGCATGTGTTCTGTCGCTAATCCTTCCTAGTTACACGGTCATGCGAGGTAGTCCTCGCTAGGTATAATTTCCACACCCGTAGAGGCATCACAGGACTATTCTGGCATCAACACGTCAAAGCGACAACGAAGAACATCCATCTGTATTGGTGCGCGTTACCATGCGTCTATTATTATACAATGCCGTCACCATCTGAGTGCCTCGTGTCCCTGCCGGCGATGCACCGTATCAAATGCAATAGTTCCAGCGCGCTCACGTATCCTACGGTAATTCATCGCAGGATGCGGTCAAACATGTCAGTCGTGTGCTCCCACACCTTTTTCGCGGCGCCTTGCTCCCTCAGGGCCTGCATTTTCTTGCCACCCGCTGACGTCTCGCCTTTCCAGTTCATCAGGTATGCGCCGCTGCCGGGGACTCCACCGGCGCCGACAGCCACGCCCAGGTCGTCGGGGATGGCGGTGCCCTGGCTTGCGGAAGACGTGAAGAGTTTGTTGGCCGGATAGCGCGCCGAGGTGGAGTGGAACAGATGTCTCTGGCCACTCTCTTCGATGTTGACCGAAAAGGGCCACATCATGGGCCACATGCCGTAATTGTAGACTGCCGCAAGAGGGGCAGGGAAACTGTTGGTATAGATGCTGGTGCGGACCAAGCCTGGATAGACGTGGATGAACGAGGTGCGGTGCGAGGCAGCCAGATGCTCCATGGCCAGCGAGGTCATGGTGACCGAGTGCATAGCACAGCTGACGACGTTGTAGCCACGCTGGAGGTCTAGGTTGTTCAAATCAATGTTACCCTCAAATCCTCCGCCGAGAACGCTGACCACACGCCCCGGAGCCGGCTCGGCAGCTTCGAGAAGAGGGAGTAGAGTTGGACATCGGGTAGCCGGATGACCCCCCTCACCGGATGGGCAAAAAAGCCTAACATTTACCACATTTTTATCCTTATATAATTGAGGATATCTCTATAAAGGATTTAGCTAGAATTTTTCTTAGACCTTTATATGATTTTCTACCAGATTCAAAATTATAAAATAAATTCCACTTTAATTCTGCTATTTCTTTTATTAAAGGAGAAAAGGTATAATATATAATCTTTTTTTCCTCTATATTAAATCTGCTAATGTACGGACCATAGTCCCACTTTTCCGCGCACAGACCAGTATGGTCCGTGCACTAGCAGATTTAATATGGAGGAAAAAAAGATTATATATTATACCTCCTCTCCTTTATTCGAAAGGGAAATAGAATTTAAGTAATATTTATTTTATAGTCCGGATTAAGGTAGAGATTTATATAGAGGTTAAATAAAAATTCTAGCTAAATCTGGGAGGGTATTATAGTAGAATTTAGAAGAAAATATTTTGGTGACTGTTAGGCGTTTTTGCCTATCCGGCTACAAGGGTCGTCCGGCTTGGGGGTGCTCTACTCTAGGTTTCGCGTGAAGCGCATGCGTGAGTAATAGCGCAGGGCGAAGAGTTTGTCGATCCCCTCGCTCGTCTCTCGCCGTCCCACTAGCGAGATTCCTCCAGGCGTCATGAACAACAGATTCAGGGCCTTTTCTCGCGCCTTGATGCTCCCACACGCCTTGTCCACATTGCTCATGAGCGACACATCGGCTTCGATGAAGTTGAATGACCCGCGTGGGTTGATCTGGCCGAGTTCGGAAAGCAGCGGCTTCGCCTTGTTCTCGCTGCGTCCAACGATATACGCGGTCGGCGCGTGGTGGGTTAAAGCCAGCTGGCGCAGGGTGCTTCGGCCAATGCCACTGCTTCCGCCCACAAATAGCGCCACAAGACGGGGGAGCGCAGAGCCAAGACTGGCATTGGCCTTTCGCACACTCTCGAGACCAACCATGTCTAGGAAGCAGGATGGGTTGTAGTCTGTGGAAAGAGTTCTATAAGTGGTAATATCAGACGTTTGAGTGCAGCCGAGAAAATGTACAATATATTGTGACCAAGACGAAGAAGTTTTCAAATCTTGAGGTGCGTGTTCGTGGCACAGTCTGTCTGCCATGCTGATCTCACTGCTTACTCACTGCTTAGGGTTCGCGTAGGATCGTTGGATCACCGCCAACAATACCGATCCCGAGCGATCCACCTCCGAGGGCGGCTATTGCGAGTACGCCACTACGTGATGGATGCGCCTGCTGCCACACCCGCTCAAAGATCACAGTCTGCGATTCGCGCTGCTAGGCCGTGGCGCTCCATATCCTTCAGCAGGCCGCTGAAGATGAATGGAACAGAGCAGGCGTGGATCGTGAATAGACAGCATCTACTCTGTCAGTGGCCTCTTTTTGCGGGTCTACTCAAATCACAAACCATTCAACAAGCGGCGGCCCTGTCAAGCCGCAACGATGATATCACGCCTAACAGAGCCTGATGTGGACACTTGGGTAAATTACCACAAAGCACCCGCAGATGTGTGTGACCCAAGCTCGTGCATCGCACTATCCACGTTGACAATTGATGACCTGCAGGGCAGCCCACCAGAGCTTAATGATCTGGGCCTGTTGCTGGGCGAGAAGAACATGGAGACATGCCTGATGCGCGTCTTCGACGCGCGTGGCCGCGAGCACGAGTTCAATCTCGACGACAATGGCTTTCAGTTCTAAAGTTTGCCAAGCTTGATTCCAAGATGACAGAATTTAGCGATAAGGAATAACCACGTCAAAGCCACCTATTACCCTGAAGTTGAAGATCTGGTCAAGCGCATGTGAATCAGCCCCAAGTCTGTTGCAACACACCATGGGGGCGAGGCTGATAGCCAGCTTTTTTAGAACCGGCTGCTCCGAAGTGAGAAGCTCTGCTTACAATCACCGCACAGCCCCCACAAACGACCATGGGTACTCTTCTCGTGCTCGGGCAAGAGGCCAAGGAAGGAGACAACCGCTGACGGAGGTACCGTTCATGGCTCAGTTGTCTTGCCAGATCAGGACGACAAGCCTGTCCGGCAAAGTGTCGAGGTCCACCTGGTTGCGATATTCTAATCGAGGCTAGATCATTTAGTGGTTAAGCCACAGTCGACGACCCTGTGTCTCAGTCCCAGATGTTGTGACCATAGAGATAAATTATCAGACTTAGGAAGCATTGAACAACATTGATTTCTCCTCTCGACAGAAGACCCACTCCTTCTCCCAAGGACTCCCAAGATCTCGTGTGAGCCAGTATGTATTTTTGGGCGCTACGCGGTACTATGTACGGAAACAGCGCTGGCTGTTCACTGGCGTCGATGGTGGCCCCAAGGCGGTCTCGATCATGACGGTGTTTGGAACCACAGCACGGTACATGTCCAGCGCAGTCACCATCTTGAACCATGCCGTGAAACAGGGAAATTGCCGTCTCCAGGCACTATCGAAAACTTTGCCAAAGCCAAAACTGACCAGCCCGGCGCAGAAAAGGTCTGCCAGCGTAAGGCAGCCAGCCACAAAATACACCCTGTCCTGCAGATGCTCTTCAAGGATCTGAATTGCACGACTGGTCTCGGTTTTGGCAATGGCCACACTCTCTGGAGAATAAGGCGCCACGCCCATCAACGGCATGGCCCACGCTGAGATGCGCTTCACGACATCGGTATTGCATAGCGACATCCAACGAATGATTTGGATAAAATCCATCTGCGTGGGACCAAGCAGCCTTGCCTCGGGGTCTTGGCTCGCCACTGTGAGGAAGTTAAATCAGACCCAGCCAGCCGCTTTCACAGACTCTCCCGACACATACCGTAGAGTATGATTGCCATGCATTCAGTAAGCACTGTGCCATCAGAGCTGACAAGGGTTGGCGTCTTGCCGAGCTTATTCAGCTGCAGATACTCGTCCGAGAGGCCATGTTGCGGATTCGTCTCTACCACTTCAACGTCGAAACCTGTGGCCGCGGCGACTGCCAGGATGCCAATCGACCTTGGGCCACCCTGCTGGGCGAGTGAGTACATACTGACCCATCTTGGTACGCGGAATTTGAGTGTCGGTAGGACGTCTTACTTTGTATGTGTATAGCTTGTTGCGGCCCATCACTGTTGTTCGCGACATGGTGGCTGCCTACAAGCCGCACCTGGGCAGGGGTGCAGAGACGCGTGGGAATGTTGATAAGTGGCGCCACGGCCATGACCAAACTCTAGCTGCCATGACCATGCGGTCCATGCCGTAGGATCGCCGAAGGATGCCGACCCTGCAGTCACGTGATGCGATGGTCAGGCGATTGGCCATGTCATGGCTAACGACGGACTCCGTCGTACCCCGTAATTGGTCAATTGCATTTAAAATTGTTTGGTTTTGGTTCTGCTGATGTTGGATGCATAAGGGTGGTAAACTTCAAAGCATTTTTCTATCGACACTGGGTTGACAAATGTTGAATACTTAGGTAGTAGTTATTCAATGTTCTCTAGGTTTATACCTAGCGTGTCCTAGCTAGGTTAAATCCGGATATATGGACGAATGACTTGTAGAGGGGAATCGAGTGAGCAGGGAGGGTTAGATGAGATAGCCGTGGAGGATATGAGGTAAATTAGGCTCCTCCTCAAATTGGCATCCGGTCCGCTGGACGCGCCGCTGCACGCTCCGGCCCTTCGAGACCGAAGAACATTCCCACATTCTTTGAGCTTGGCAAACCTCTTGGAGAGTCCGATCGGGCCAGATCTCTGGGATTGGCTATCTTCACGTGTGCGAGGGCACCGTTACCTCCCTACACTTGGCAGGGAGATCGAGAAACAGGCCCTCTTGCCGTGTAGACAGGACGATCTTTCTGCACGGACTCAACCCCTTGAAAGCTCAAGCATGTTTAGAATGCGATCCGAAGTGCAGGATTTTGATTTTCCGGACATGACAGACTACGATCCCGACGCCCCCGAGAATAGGGGCATAGTCGAAGAGGAAATTCCAGGCTCGGAAACTGAATAAACTGGGACATCCATGTTGTGGGTTATTTCATAAGGCAGTTCAGCAACCAATTGAATCTCAATGGGCACTCTCGTGTATCTTACGAAGCTAGTTGTTCTTTTAGCAGTAGGCGGTTAGTAGAACCAAATTTCCTCTAGAAAACATAGATAGCCTTGTGACAGTCGCATAGACGAGGGTAGCGAGAACTGCTTCCAGCGGCTCCATATATCGTCGACATTGCGCCTTGAAAGCTCAAAGGAAGACAATCTCTTCAAGGGTCGAAGAAGTACGGCGGTCTCCCCCGCCTCTTGGGGTCAGGCTGCCGCCTTGCCATTTCCTCCTCCTCCCATGCGTAGCACCTGGAGGTGGGGGTAGAAATTTGCCTCATTCTTTCCATAGCGGCCGCCACCAAAGCCTCATCACAAACCCCACCGTCTAGCGGCTTCATCGTCTCTTCTTCGATGAAGTCCCAGTCACCGTACTCCGGCCAGTCCTTCGGGTTAATCACACAGTGGTCACGGTACGGCTCCCGTGGAATTTCGTGGCGAAATTTGAAGATATGGTGATCAGCTTTTCCATGGTAGGGGTGCCAACGCCATTTGTTTTCCTGGGTGATACGGATCGGGAGAGGGCAGAGGCTGGTGTCTGTTTGTGGGCTTGGGCTTGGTGATAGCAGGAAGTCCAGAAGATCGCTGAATTGCCTTTCGGTAGGTGGTGCAATAGTATAAGCACTCTTTGGGTTATGTAAATAGGTGCCATTGCACTGCGTAGTAAATTAGACACCATAGTCTCTGCTTTGCATGGGAAATGTTATCTTTAACTCAAGGTTGCTTACCTCTTCTTCATCTCTTCCACGATCAAAGAGAACAACACCTCCGAATATATGGTGCTCTGCCCAGTACCCAACAACATCTGCCAAGCCGTTTGGATACCTATCAAAGTCCACGTAAAGGCCAACATAGAATGGGGTGGGCGGTCCGTATATAACATGCATATACTGGTCTTCTCCTTCCGAAGGCAATGCAAGCTTTTTCTTTTGCCAGTCCTCCCACTCAGCATGTTTATGAGTTCCGTCGTCTAGTTGATAGAGAAAAACAGCGATATTATGACAGGCAATTACAATCATCTCAAGGAGGCGAAGCTTATACGCTATAGAGCCCGGAGATGTGTTTTGGTAGGCCTGTAGAAGCTAATACAAACATTAGCCCACTTCCAATATTAGATACTATGTGATGACTCACCTTAGGCTCAAACTCGATAGAATCAATATCGAATTGCGAGCGAAAAGCTCGGGTCTTGTCTATAGTTCCAGGGCACAAGTCCTTATGATCAAGGACAGGGGATCCTTCACAGAACCTATGGTCCTCTTTATAGATGTTGCTGATTGGCATCCCATCAACAATCTGGGCATAGGTAAACTCAGCAATTGGTGTAGACAAAAGGTTGGCCATGGCGTGTTTAAAGGAGGCTTGATGCTCTGCATCCAGGCTTGTAAGAGACATGATCGCTGATGCAGAAGCTTGAATGAAAGCTGTGCAACTCTGTGCCCGGAAGCGAGTGTGTAGGTACCACAAGGTTCTTGGTGACACTGGAGAATTCAGTAGGCGAGATTGAAGGTCGAAGAGATGCGGGATGCCAACGAGTGTGGGGATTGGCACCCACGACACCTTAAATACTTACATTTGTAGACTCTGCCTTAGTAAGTAAGTATGTGGGTCCCACCCGTTGGCCCCAACCTTGCCCCACTTTTACCGGCTGTGCAGGGGGTTCCAAGCGAGAATCAATGTTGTTTGACGGAAAGTCCCAACAGTGAGTGTTGATTGGGAGCTCGATTCGGCTGGTCCACTGCTATTCTAGGTGTGGAAATGGCAGCAGTTGGCTGCAGTGGCCGTGGCTGATTAGTCAGCCGCGGCCCCTCAGCCCGATAAATAATCCGGCCGAAACGCTTTCTCTAAACTAGCCTATAGCTATCGCCCTTTTAGCAATAGCTTTAACCTAATTATAAACTAAATTAATCGAATTATTTTTACCTACTACTTTCTGCTTTTATATATATATACCCCTAGGCCTTAAGCCTAACCAATACTAATTAATAATTACTTAGTAATCCCTAATAGTAAGGTTAAAAAGGTAAACCTTAATCGTTATCGATTATAAGCCATTATCTATAAGGCTTTTAAATTATACTAATTAAATAATAATTTTTATATTATAATTAAAGCGTTTTCTAATTTAATAGCTATAAGCTTATATTTAAAAAATATTAAAATTAGCTATTAGCTACCGCCTATAATTATTATTAAATTTCCTTATAAAAGAAACCTTTAACGAGAATATTTATAACCTTTAATACGCTTTATTACGCTTATTCTATTATCGATTTTATCTCGATAAGCTTCTTTTTCCGATATCTTTCTTAAGCAACTATTATAGTTATATATTATAATCCCTTCCTTTCTTAACCTCTCCTATAGCCTAAGCTATAAAAAAGGCGCCTTATCGGGGGGTATCTTTTTTTTTAAATCTTCGGCCCTTTTTCCCTTTTTTTACTTTTATAGTAAGCGTAGATTAAAACCCTTAAAAGCTTAAAATTAAGAAGAAAACCTTAATTAATAATAAAAATATATTTTCCTTACTTTAAAATATAAGGTAAGTTAGCTAAAAAAGCTAATAATCTAAAACCGGTAAATTATATATAACACTTAAAACGTATCTAAAATAACTTTATTAAAATTACTATTTAATTTACCTTTATAATATTAATATATTTTTAACCCTAAGATTTCTATTTATATTAAACCTTTATTTAAATATTTTATTATAACCTATACTTTTTTTATATCTTATATCCTCCTTTATTATTGCTAAATTTTTTTTTTTTTTACCCTTATTTCTTTCTTTTTTTTTTCTTAAATAATTACCTTTTTCTTTAAATAATTAGCGGCTACTGCTAATAATAATTATTAAAAGAGGAATAATTTTATTAGTTAAATTATATAGTAATTCTCCTAATTACTGAAGATTATTATTTATAGGTAAATAATCTTTTAAGCCGGTTATAAGCTATAATAGTTAATATTATAATATTTCTTAAAAATAGAAAACTTTAAAAATATTTTTTAAATCTTTTAAATCTTTTTCTAAAAGGCTTATAGCCTTAGCTTATAATAAAAATAATAAGATATATATATAGAAACTTAAAAAGACTTATTTAAAGGTTAGCTATATTAGCTAAAAAGCTATAAACCTTGCCCTTTTTAAGGCAGTTATAAGTTTATAGGAAAAAGTATTTAAGAAGATTATTATATACCTTGCCTATAGAATAGATTTACTCCGGCTAAGTAAGAAAGTTTATAATCTTTTTCTTATTTACTTTAAAAAGGAATTTAGTAGTTAAATTATCGAGATATTTAATACTATCGACCGGTAATAAACTCGGGAATTAAAAGCAATATTTTAAGAAAAAGAAGTTTATATAGGATTTAATAACAGAGGGATTAATTAATAATTTATTAATTTACTTTCTTTTAATTAAATTTCCGATTAAAAAAAAACTAAGCTTTAAAATATAATAAGGATTAATAGAAGATTATATTTTTTTAAATAATAGCAATAAATATTACCCTATATAAAGAGCGGCTAAACTCTATATAATCTAGAATAATCTATTATTTTTATCGAGAATTAGCCTTAATTTTAATTAATATTTAGCTTTTTTTATAATATTAACTTAAAGGTGTTTTTATCTCGGCAGTTAGGGAATAGCCCTTTATTATCTTATTATAGGCGGTAAAAATTATATTAAAAATAGCTTTACCCCTTTTAAGCTTTTCCTTTTTCTTAAGCTTTTTCTCCTTTTTTATAAGCAAAAGAAGAAGTATATAAAGAAGTAGACCGATTTATATATAGTCTTACTATCCTTTAAGAACCTTGCCCTCGGAAAGAAAACCTATCTTTTTCTTCTCTTTTAAAAGTAAAAGAAGGATTATATAAAGAAGTAAATAAATCTTTATATAGCCCTATTATTATCCCTTAAGAATTTCGCCCTTAGGAAAAAAATATATAAAAAAATTAATAAAATTAATAATTCTAAATAGCTAGTATATTATACCGTTAGCAAGAAATATTATATCCGGCTTTAATAATAATAGAAATATTATATAACCTTTACTAATATCTTTCTCCTTAACCTTATCTTAATAAAAAACTTAACCTTAAAAAGATTTTAAGATTTATAAAGAGTTAAAATAATAATTATAAATAAAGCGGAAAGGTATATAACCTTTTTAATAATAAATTAAAGATTTTCCTTTTCTATTATAAATATAATAAAATTAAGCTTAATTAATTCTATATAATACTATTAAAAATCTTTAAAAGCTATATAATAAACTATTTTATTTATTATATTAGCTATAATAATACCTTTAATATCGTATATTATAAGCTTAAAATATATTTTAATATTAATATTAATTATTAGTAATATTATAATAATTAGATATAAATAACCTTTTAAACCTTTTAAAACGATAGGAATAATATTAATAAAAGCCCTTATAAAATTTTCTGCCTTTTTCTTAAAAAGTTATAATTTTATTAATAAGCGTTTAGCCTTAGCTATAAAGGTAATAAGGTTCTTTATAATTAAGTTATTTACGCCTATATTAAAATAATAGAATTTAAAGCAGCTTTTCTTATATCGGTAAAACTATATAAAAAGCTATTTTAAAACCTTAGGTTTTATCTTAATATTTATTTTACCTAGAAAATCTAAAATACCTTTATTTAAAACTTAAAAGAGATCGGTAATAAAGTAAAAATAATATACCTTAATTATTAATATAATAATAATTATTAAAAAGGCTTTAAAACCTTATTTTAAAAATAATTATTTTAAGAAAACTATTATTAATAATATCTTAACCGGTAATTATTAACCTAAAAAAAATATTTTATTTATAATAAAAAGGGCTATTAATTAATAAAGTATATTTTAAAAAAAAGATAATAATTATAGAATTAATTTATTATATAATACTAATATTATAACTACTTTATAATAAATTAAAATATCGCTATTTATATTATAAAATATAAAGGCTATAAGATAAAGGAGATAAATATTTTTAATAGTAATAATAAGAAAATATACTTTAATAGTAAAAAAGTAAACGCTTTTTTAATAAATAAAGCCTTTTTTTATTTAATTACCCCTAAAAAAGAAGCTATTTATAATAATAATATACTTATTAATTAATTTATAATTAAGAAATAATATTTATATTTATAATTTTAAAATATTATTCCTAATACCGGAATAGCTAAATTCTTTATAGCTAGCTATAAATAATACTTTACTTTTTAATAAAATAACTTAATAGTAATAATAAACCCTTTATAAATAGGTAAAGCCTTTATTAAGTTTAAAAAAAGCTTTAAATTAATATTTATCGGTATTATTATAATTAAAATATTAATCGGGCTAATTATATTTTATATAATTAAAGCTTTAATACCCTTTATTTTATATATATAAGATATAAATAAACTAGGTATATTTTTTTAAAATACTATTAATAAAATAATATAATATAATAATTTTAGCTATAAGAAAATATATCCGGTAGTTTATAAATAAGGTTATCTATAGTTTTTTTTTTAAAATAAAAAGCCGGCCTTTTTTTTATTAAATTTAAATTATACCGGCTATACCGCTACTTTAATTACTTATCGATAAATCGATTAACCTAGCTTTTAAAAGATTTAAGCTATAATTTTAATATATCTATATTAATTATAATAATTAAATTCTGCTATTATTATTAACTTTATAATTTAACGCTTAAAAGGTTTAAATTTATATTAAAGGATAATTATAACTTTAATTATAAGTTAATTATTAATATAGTTTATTTAAATTTAAAGCTAATTTTATATATAATCGATTTAATAATCTCCTTTTAAGTAGCTTATTTTCTTATATTTCTTTCTATAAAGAATATATAGAAAGCCCTATATTAAATATAGATTAATATATATATCGGCCCTTTAAAATAGATTTTCTATAATATAGAGATAAATTTTATATTAATAAAGTTCTATAATAAAATAAGATTAATAGAAATAAGCTATAAATAGATCTTTATAAAAGCCTATTAATTAATTAAAAAGGTTAAAAAATATTATAAACCTTTCCGCCGGATATATAAGATTTTTTTTATTAAGCTATTAAGCTATTATAGCCTTAAAGTAATCCTATAGATAGCAATTAAAGCTATAAATAATATTTTAAGCCCTAATAGCCTTATCCTAATACTATTAATATTTAATATCTATTTATAAATATTAATCGATTTACTATTTATATTATTTATTTAAAAATAAGCGGAAATTATAAAAAAGATAATAAAAGCCTTTTAAAAGATCTTAATAAAGCGTTAAATTAATAAGGTAATTTATATAAGAAATAGCCTTAATATAATTAATATATTAGCTCTTTCGCTTTAAAGTAAAGTTTAAGTATAATATAAAAAAAAAGGTTAATAAGGTTTATATAAACTAATTATTACCGATAGCTATAACTTTACTTTAAACCTTTTTAATAGCCTAGTAAGATTTAAATTAACTTATATATAGCTATACTTATATAATAATAATATATAGCTATTACCTTTAAAATAATTAATTATTAAAGGCGATAAGGCTAATAATAATTAAATTAATACTTATAAGAATATTATAAATTATATAAGGGATATAATTATTATAGTAACCTTATAAACTTCCCCTTTTAATTAAAAAGGCGCTAATACTATTAGCTGCTAACAGCTATTATAATAATAAAGATAACTTAAAAAATAACCTTAAGTTTTTAAAACCCTTTTAACTTAAAAGGAAAAAAATAATTATATATTATCGTTTAAATTATGCTATAAAGGTATTATTATAGCTAATAGCAACTTATTTAAAGAATTAAATAATTAAAAAATTATTAATTTAATTACCTATAATATCTTTAAATTTAAACGCTTTAGCTATAATCTTTATAAGGTAATTAAATTATTTAAAGCCCGAATAATTTATAAAATTAAAAATAAGATTAAGCGACTATATAAAAAATTAAAACTTATAATTTAAAGCTATAATAATAATAAAAAGAAGTTTATTTTAACTTAATTATTAATAATTTAATAGGTTAACTAATAATTAATTATTATAATTACTGCCTTTCTTTTTATAAAGCAAATAGCCTTTAAATTATATAATATTATTTAAGCTTATTTATAATTAAAAAGTAAATTATTATAAATAATTTTAATATAATTACTATAAAAATTAAAAGTAAAATACTTAAAAAGAATAATTATATAATTAATTAAACCGCTTTATAGTATTATTAAAGCCGGTATATATTAATA
Source organism: Diaporthe ilicicola (assembly GCA_023242295.1). NCBI lineage: Eukaryota > Fungi > Ascomycota > Sordariomycetes > Diaporthales > Diaporthaceae > Diaporthe > Diaporthe ilicicola. The sequence goes on along the minus strand of JALPVH010000172.1, from coordinate 8,093 downwards.
GGCTATATATTATAAATACTATTATAAAAAGCTAGAAATAAAAACCTTTAGCTATAACCTATACCTTTTAATTATAAATAATAAAAAAGAGTTATTTAAATTAATCGGAATATAAATTAATAATACCTTTATTATTATAAGCCTAGTATTTTCGGCTATTAAAGAAAAAAAGATTTAAAAAGTAAAAATTAAATATAAACTAAAAACTATATTTTCCCTTATATAATTACTTAATTTTAACGGCTATAAATTAATAATAGCCTTTAATAATATTATTAAAATAAAGTAAAAGGGCTAAGGTATTAAGCTTAAATTAATTAATATAAATATTAATAATTACCTTTAATAATACCTTTACTAATAAGCTTATAAGGCCTATATTACCTTAATCTACTAGCTAAAAGCTATATTTAACCTTTCTATAGCTATATAAGCCTAAAAACTAAACTATAATAATTATAGTAAATTTAATAAACGGCTAAAATAATAAATAGCTAACCTTAACCGAGAGCTATAATATATATTAATTAATTTAGTAATAATAACCCTAATAATCTTTATAGATAAATCTTTTATTAATAATTAAAACCTTAGCTTATAAATTAGCTATATAATAGCTTTTATTAATAAAAAAAAGAATATTAACCTTTTATAATATAAAATATATAGCAATATATTTTATTAATTTTTTATAAAGTATAAGTAAGTTATAAAAAGTATATTAGCTTTTAAAATCTATAAAATAGCCGGTAGCTTTAATATTAGGGTAATACTTTTATTAATAATAAAGCTAATTACCGATTAACTTAGCTTTCCTATAATCCCTTTTATAATTTATACCGATTTTTATTTATTATATAAATATCTTATTAAACTAGGTATAATAAAAAAGAAGCGGCTAATAATCGATATTATAACCCTATATTAAATATATAAAAGATAAAAGATATATAAGGTATAATAGATTAATAGAAATAATAACCTTATTAATATTATAATAAAGGTATTATTAAATAAAATATTAAAATATTTAATTAATATTAATAAATTAATAATTCGGGTAAAGAGCTATATTAATTATAATAATTTAAGGGGGTAATTAATTATTATAGGTATATAATTTATTTTATTAATTTAAAGGAAAGGGCGTTTTTAAGATATTTAATAACAGTATAATAGCAGCTAAATTAAAAGATTATTAGTATAGAAATAGTAGCAGTTAGCTATAATAGCTATAGCTAATTAGTTAGCCGCGGCCTTTCGGCCCGATAGATAGTCCGGCCGAAACGCTTTTTTTAGATTAGCTTATAGCTATCGCCTTTCTGGCGATAGCTTTAACCTAATTATAAACTAAGTTAATCGAATCGTTTCTGCCTACTGCTTTCTGCTTTTATATATATACACCCCTGGGCCCCAAGCCCAACTAACACTAGGAATAGATGTCTCTATTATTAAAGACTCCACCTGGTCGCTTCACTTCTCAGCCTTGGACCTACTTCCGACCTTTTTGTCTAAGATTAGACTGTAAGTGACTTCGCCGTAGGGAATGCAGTAGACCGTAGGGAATGCAGTAGATACACAGGCGGAATCATGAAACCAGAGAGGGCCGAGACCCAAGACGCAAGCCCACCAAGACGCACCAACTGGCAACGGATACTTTGAACAATGAGTTGAGTGGAGTGTCTCAAGACTGAATTATCTACTTCAGCCCACATACCAGTCGTATGTGGATGGATATGGGCCCAGTTAGTACCATAGATGGTCGCCAGCCACCGGGCTTCTTTGCGCCGCTGGGCCAGCGGCCATCCGCCAACGTTGCGGCAAAGACGATGCGAGAAGCTGTCGCGGTTGAGTTAACCCAGCATGTCCATCGGGAGAGACGGACACCTCTGCATCATATATAAGCTTACAGGTGTCCTTGAAAAGAATTGGAAGCAGTATAGAAAAACATTACATCTCACTTTAAGCACTAGACTCTCATCATACTAATAGCGTTGCGCTTAACTCAATTCCTTGCCCTTGGATACAACGAAAATTCTCCGTTGCAATTATTTTGATTTCTTATTACTTTCTCTTGTTGTCTTTTTGACTGCGTCAACTTTATATATCCCGGTCTATTCATTATCCGCTAACAGAATGTCTTCCAATAAGTCTACTCCTGGTAGTTCAGCCTCCTCTACTGCTGAGGCATGGGATATGTCGAGGTACACGCTGAGCGGGGTGAAAAAGGACGCGAAGGGGACGAAGATCAGGTTCCAGTATGATTCTGAAGGCTACGAATTCCGACTGGTGAGTGCCAAACCCCCTCCTCATTCACCGGCAGATTTGAAGATATTATATATCTCAAATTAGTCTGGGTCCCTCACCATTGGGAACCACGGTTTTGTTCTTCAGCATGCCAAAGCTTAGGTTGCCTATAATAATGATGCCGGCCGAGCTCTTGTTGCAGCCTGTGAGTCTGGACATTCTCAAGAGACTAACATCTCAAAGGTTGCGGATGTCTTTTACCAGGCTGTCAATGCGTTCTGCAGGCCGGACTCGCAATTTACGCTCGAGAAGCTTGGACTGAGCTGTGTAAATGCGTGGGAAACCCCCGGCTATCAGAAGTCCCACCCTGACTACGTGTGGATGGGAGACAAGTCGAAGATGAAGCAATACGTGCAAACTTTCACAAACGCGATCAAGGACACACCACCAGCCATTGTTATTGATCCAGACCTGCAAGGCGTATACGCGACGACCGGTCGGTATGCGAACTATAAAGGCAACCTCGAGTATCTACGGACTCGGTCGCTCTTTCGCATAAGATTGCCCGCTGACGTATGTAACCATTCCTATTTGAATTCTTATCGAACTAGGAACTCCAAGCTGACTAGGTCATGATCGCCTCATCAGCTTGTCGACGGCCTCAAGCGTGCCTATGCTATAACTCCTATCAATGATGTCCCCTATCAGTCATTGCGCATGCTGCATATTTTAACACTTTGGCACGAGCTTACTCACGCGTTTGTCATGTACCTGTCCGGAGAGCAGCTCAGGCGTACCCCCCCGGAAGTCTCAGTTTCGTGGAATGAAGAGCAGAGGGAGACCGGAGTTGGTGAAAGCGGAGACTACATGGAATGCACGATTTGGGGCGGATCTATCCAGATCGATCGTTTCCCTGACCCTGCCGACACACCCAGGACTCCTGTAAGACGCCCCTCATTCACAGCAACATACTGTGGAAATGCTGTAGATATCTGTGTTGTCTCTCTGCTGACTTTGTTTGAAAGTGGGGATCGCTTTACGCCAGAACCAATTCCAAGACGCCAACTTATAAGCAGATTACTACCGACGTAATTAAGGGCTTCAACGCTAATCCCTATGGTGCGTCGTATTCCAAGGTTTACCTTATCCCCAGATTTATTGAATTCGTTCTTACATCACTTTAGCCTACGACCTCAAGTCGAGCGTCGAAGCTGCCAAGAAGATCTCCGCTCCGGCTACGGCTACGGCTCCTATTAAGAAGGTGACGGATAGTAGGAACACTGAAGATTCGAGAGACAGGCTCGTCTTTTGGAACGTGAAGTTTAAGTATGTGAAGGGAAAGGCCGCATTTACTATAGCCAAGCAACAGACTACTTATGCCTAAGTGGAACTCCTAAATATAGCATAAGAAGCAGGCCTTATGCTGTCTAACATGGGGATGGATTATGTATCTTGAGGCGCATTCGTTGACGCACTTATTGCACTAATGTTGTTTAGTCTTTTAAATTTAGACATTTGCGGTCTCTAGTTAAGATCCGTATATAAATAGTAAAAGCTTTGCAATCTAATGCTCTTACTAAAATTATAATCATTTTTTTTAAAGATTCGAAAGAATTATATAATATAAAAGTCTATATAAATTAGAAGAAGTATATTTATTATTAAAATTCCTAACTATTTAAAAGTATTAAAGTAATTAAGCTTAATATATTAAATATAGTTAACCCGATCTATACCTTAGAAGTATATATATTAAATGAGGAATTTAATAACTTAAGTAAAACTAATAAAGACAAAATCAATTGAAATTACTAATTAAGTTATAATTAAAAATATAATTAATAAACTTTCCCTCTCAGATACGGTTTCAGTCGCTGGAGATTCACGAGTCAATCAAAGTCAGAATTTGTTCTGTAGCAGCACCTCGGTCTCTTCACTCACCCACGACCACGAGTTAATTGTGTCCAAAATGCACAAACGCGCGGGAGACTGTCCTGTTGCATCAAGGTCATGGAGAGAATGGTTCCGCTCCCATGCCAATCACACACCATCTCGGATTCAAGCTGTGGCCCTTGCTGTTGTGCTCCTGGCCATACTGTGGGCACAGCGCCCAATCCCTTTCCAGAACTTGGTCCATGAGGAAGGTCTTTCGCTGGTCCAAGGCACCAAGTGTTCCACCCCAACAGCGGTTCCAACTTTGGCCATGGCTACAATACCGACAGGGTTGCAAAAGATACTAGTATTGGAAATGCCCCTGCCGAGGAACTCCAGCATTGAGGCCCAACGAGGTCACGACCTCTTCATGCAACTTTGCAACCAGAAAGAATCAGGAAAGTCGATAAGAATGGTGCTTATCACGAGTAGTGGCAAAGAAGAAGGTGGCTACGTGATGAGCTATGTAGATGTAGATACCCTCTTCTTTAACTTACTGCCACCGGAGCCCAAAGGCATTCATTCAGGGATTCGGAAACTCCTTAGGAGCTTGGTTTTTACTTTAGGTGTTTACCTTGTCTCTCCACATCTGCTTGCGGATACTGTGAGCTCCGAGCAGCAGCTTTCTAGTCCTACAATCTCCACTAGGCGGGTTCCTCGAGCTGTGTAGACAATGGACTCGGGCACCTCATACCAAAGGCCGAAGTCGCGTAGACAGATTGGTCATACCTGAATGAAGACGCTTTCAATGATCTGTGCGTTTGACTCCCGAGGTCACTTTGTGAAAGTCGCGCGATCCCCTCCATCACAAATTTGGCTTTTGTCTGATCTGGAGAATGCCCCCTCTCATGCAATTTCAGTCCCCCCCCCCAAGTCTGGACTTGCTCAGGCCTTGAGTGCACTCACTAACCAAAAATTCATCTTCAGAACCAGGGGGTATTCGCGCACTCTCAAGTACGCTACGATAGGTGCAATGTTTTCATGTGTCGCCTTCCAGAGTGGTCTTTTCCCACACCTGTGGACGTTGCGATACGCAACAGGCAGGCGTATGTACTCCCTAGCTCTATTACAAATATAACATAAAGAAGCCCACACATATCCTGCTGATACTGTGGACGTCTCAAAATTCTTTAATTGGTCTTGAGTTCATCAATTGTTGGTGACATGACCACTATGCGACTGTTCGCCGCACGCCACATGCCAGATGCAACCCCCCACAGCTGCGCGCAGAACCAGCCCTGATGCTGCCATCCCTCACTCGCCGTCGTGGTCACTGTCAGGATTACTAACATTGCACGTTGTTATTGCGACAACGCTTCTCGGTCTCGTGCGCGTTTCTGGCACTGCTGCGGCTAAAAGTAGCATCACAAAAGGAACAGCGCAGCTTTGCAGCTCCACCGCGCTTCTCTCTTTGATGCCTCGCAAGGTTGCTTGGGGTTGAGAATGTACGACCGTTGCAGCATCGATCCCAGCACCGAGGGAGATTGGATGCTTTGGAGGTGCTGCACCAGTCTTCCCTATTGCTCGAGTTTGCGGCATCGTGGGTCGAATTTCGCATGGATGAGAGCACCGATGCTTGTTGCGAGGGCTGCGCCATTTCTAACGGCTCTGGAGATAGGCTTGGTGCGCTGACGTAGAGATCAGCAGGGCGAAACAAACCTATGTGGGACTTGAAACTACCGTGAACGCTTTAGCTCATTGAGTTCTTCTTGTAGTACCTGGATTTCTGCTAATGTCGTGTAGTCTGGTATCGTCAAGCTCTCTCTCGATCGAGAGTGCAGACGCGATCTGGTTGTGGTTGTGGGTGTAGACATTGCTACAGCTGGCTCCGAAGGTGGCAAGTCGTCGAGATGGCCAGCTGGAGAATGGTAGGCCTTTCCAGGGGCAGTCATGTCGGAGTGAAACAAGGCCCACGATTCTCTGCACCACGTCGTCAGTTGAAGATCGCCATAATCGTGAAGAGGTGCGCCAGTACCCATACGTCCAGGCCATGGTGAGGTGGCAATAAACAATGGAAATCTATTAACAGCAGAAAGTGTTTCTCAAACGATGCAGGGCGTGTGACGCTTGTTGACCATTATTGGACCGCGGCAGAGGACGCGTGTTCCTTCAGGTGAACCGGTGCCGGCACGTTGGACTGAGTCAATGCTTATTGATGAGTTCGTGTTGAGCGGCGCAGTACCAGTGGGGACTATGGATATCAGGAAAGGCCCATGTCGATCTTGACTGACCATTGCCAGCCACCGCTGGTATCCCAGAGTCTGATGATCATCAGCCGCCATCTTGATTATTATCTCTGCCGTTACATCCGTCTGCTTTCTTCGCTCACAGTCTTTCCCTTGTGCCTACTTTGAAGCTCTCTGCGTTTCTAATCCCATAGCAGGACCGGCATTATTCTTATCCTTTATAGCTTCAATCTAAAGCGTTCAAGGCTATGATGGCAGAAAGGATTTAAGAATACAAGTAAAGCTTACCTTTTATCCTTTATATACCCTTTTTTAATTTAAATTAATATACTATTCATTTACCCTACACAATATAATTTATAATTTAAAAAGTATAATACTTAAAAGTAAAGATAGTAAATAATAAAAAATGGTATATTAACTAATAAGCATTATATAAAAAATATATCTTTAATTTATAATAGTTAACGCTTTTAATCGATATAAAGTTAAATATTAAAAGTTTTATATATTAAAAAGGAGCGCAAAATTAAATATTTATTTAAAGTAGAGATTATATAAAGAATAAATAGCTATATTAATATATATTAATATAAATATTTTTTATTAAAGAAGTTATCCTAACTTATAAGTTATTAACCTCTCTATATTTATTCTCTTATTATTAACGCTAAAACTTATTAAAGCTAGTTATTATAATTATATATAAATGCGTTATAAATAATAATATAAAACACGCTTTTATTTATTATTACTTAATTAGCCTTTAAAGTTTTTATTTTACTAGTTACTAATTAAAGCTATATATTATAATTAATATAAGTAGCGAAGATATATTTTAACACTTTCTTTTAAAAATAATTATTTATAAAATATAATAATTAGCTTTATAATATAACTTTATATTATTATTAAAAGATAATAGTTATTACTATTAATTATTAATTTAATTTAGTTCTTTACTTAATTTAAAGTAATATTTTAAATAAAAGTATTTTAAAATAATAATAATTAGCGGCGTTATATATAAAGGTATATAAATAAAGATTTATATTTAACCCTTTAAATTAAAAGATAATATATTTTTAATATAATATTAAAGCTTTTAGAATATTAATTACCTTTATACCCCTTTTAATATATAGCTTTATAAAATTTAAATTAAAGAATAAAATAAAAAAATAAAAAATAATACACTTATACTTAAATAATAAAGTAAAGAAGTTTACCGTTAAAGTAAGCTATACTTATATAACTAAAATATAAGTTTATACCTTTAATTTATATATACCCCTTTAATCGATTTATTATAAAACTTTTTAAATTTTCTATACTTTTAACTTATAGTTTTTAACTTTTTACTATTACTATATATCACTTACCTTTTAACTCCTTTACCTTTTAACTATATAAATTATAGCTGCCCCACCTTAATTTTACATTTTTAATTAGCTATAACGAGCTTATATATATTATAGTGTATTAAGTATATATTTACTATTAACATTAAACGTTATATTTACTTATTTTTATTTTAAAAACTTAAATATTTAAATACTTTAATTATAATAATAAACTTTTAATACTTTATATATTAATTATATAATAATTATCTTTAATTATAAATATTATATTTAATATACTTTATTTTTAAGAATATTATTTTTTAATATTATTTTTATATTATACCTTTAAAATAAATATATTTAAAAATAAAAATTTATTTTA
>JALPVH010000171.1:0-115184 GCA_023242295.1 Diaporthe ilicicola | reverse complement strand
AAATATATAAATATATAATATATAAATATATATATATATTTATATATTTATATACCTAATATATAATATATAATATATACTTTAAAAATAAACTTTAAAAATAAAATATATAGCTATATAAAGTAATTTTAAGCGGTAAAAATAGCTTATTTAGTTTCCTTATATCTAAATCCATTTAAAAGATAAAAATACTAATAGTTAAATAGTAAATACTCTTAAGCTTAGCGGCGGTCTAAATAGATAGCTTAATAGCTTTTAATTTAGATATTAGTATTTATATCTTTATTTTTAAATAAAGTTTTATAAAATTAAATATATAGTTAAATTAAAGTAAGCTTACCTAATATAATTAACTATTTTATTTATAAAGATATATATAATTTATATATATATAAATTAATAATCTTATATATTTTATTTAATATAAGTATTAGCATTAATATTTTTAAATAAAACTTATATATAGAGATATTAAATAACCTATTTTAAAGATATAAATTTATTCTATATAGCTAGCTATTCTTTTATAAGAAATTATATAATATATATATATATATATTAGTTAAAGCTTTAATTATTAATATTTATAAAACTTTAAATAATAAAATAAATTAAAATAAATTAAAATCTAAATAAACTAAAATCTAAATAAAAAAAACTATTTATATATAGGAAGGGCGATAATTAATATAATAGCCCTTATTAATATGCTGCCGATATATATAAATTTACCGCTTAAAAGTAAAGACTTTTTTATAGTCTAAATATAGAAAGCGTAAGGGAAAATCCTTAGAATTACCTAAGTACTATATATAAATTAATTATATTTAAGAAAAAAATAGTATAAAAAAAAATCTTATATTATACTATATAGCATAGCTGTATTTATAATCGATAGAATCGATAAACTTTCGATTTAGGTAATTTAAAAAAAACTTTTTCTAGGTAAGGTTATTAAAAATTTCCTTTTAAATTTCCTTTTCCTAATTCTCTTAAAAGAAAAGATTAAATAAAAATATTAAAAATATTTTTAATTAATACTTATAGTTAATTTTTAGCCGAGAAAATTATTAAAAGAAGTAAATTTTAAATTATTTACTAACTCCGCTATTTCCGGCGCCTAAATTTAAATTAATATATATAAAAAATATTATTAAATATAAGGGGAAAAAAGGTATAACTTACTTTCTTACTGGCCTTTATTAAAAGGGCAGGGCTTAAGAAAGCGGGGCCGGAAAAAGCCGGAGGCTTAATATTAAAAGTCTTGTTAAATTCGGGGAGAATATTAAAGAGTTAAATAAATAGAGTTAGAAAATAAAGAAGAAAAAGGAGATTATTATAAAAAAAAAAGAATATTTAGAATAAAGGATAGTCCGGGTTATATTAAGGCTTAAGGGGAGGTGAGGGTAGAAGGGGGGGTAAGGTTAAAAGCTATTAAAAGAGTTAGTAATATATTAATAATAATAAATTAATTTTAAGACAAAGGAAATATATACTTTAAGTTTAGCTAGCTAAACTATATTTTCCTTATTAAAAAAAGGGTTTTTATAGATCTCTGCCGGCTAGAATAATATTAATATAAATTAAATAAAACTTTAATTATTTAAAAAAAAGAAATAAAATACTTATAAAGATATTTAGCTGGAAGCTTAGTATATAGGGATTATAAGGCGTATTTTTATACCCTTTAACCCTATTTAGTCCCTAATAAAAAAAGAATATTAAAAAAAAATAAAGAAATAAAAAGAAATAAAAGAAATAAAAATAATAGAAAAACTTATATAATAAAGAGGATTTATAGGGTTATATAGCATATTAGCTATAGAAAAAGGGGGATTTAAATCCTAAAAAGGTTATTAATTAAATAAAAATATATAAAAAAAAGAATAACTTACTTTAAATAAATTATTAATAAAAGAATTAATAAAAAATAAAAAAGCGAGTTTTAATAACTCGAATTAAGCTTTTAAAGTAATATAAAAAAATATCCTAAATTTTTTAGAAAATAGGGGTATTTTTAATATAGATTATATAGTGGGTTAGGGTTAAATTGGAAAATATTTAATAAAGATAAAAAGGAGAAAGTAAAAAAAATAAAATAGGAAAAGCTAGGTATATTTATCTTTCTAATTTATACTATTTAGCTATTAGTCTAATAGTAATATATTAATAATAGAACTTAAAATAGATTAAATTAATCTATTTTAAATTTAAAATATTAGCTAGTTTTAAATTTAAAATGTTAATTAGTTTTAAATTTAAAATATTAACTAGTTTTAAACTTAAAACGTTAGCTAGTTTTAGATTTAAAACATTAATTAGTTTTAAATTTAAAATATTAGCTAGTTTTAAACTTAAAATATTAGCTAATTTTAACTTTTAAATTTAAAATATTAGCTAGTTTTAAATTTAAAACGTTAGCTAATTTTAAATTTAAAATATTAGTTAGTTTTAAATTTAAAACGTTAGCTAGTTTTAAACTTAAAATATTAGCTAGTTTTAACTTTTAAACTTAAAATATTAGCTAGTTTTAAACTTAAAACCTTAACTAGTTTTAAGCTTAAAACATTAGCTAGATTTAAGCTTAAAATATTAGCTAGATTTAAGCTTAAAACCTTAGCTAGCTTAAACTTTTAAAATTAAAGCTTTTATATAATGCTATATATTTTAACTATATTAAATAAAATAAATTATTTTTAATTTAATAATATGGATTATTTGTCTTATTTAAATTCCGTCTCTTAGAGCTTGGAATGCAGTAAGTGAGGGGGGTGGAAGCTAGTATAGGCTATAGCTCCCCCTTCCTCTATAAACCTCAGTTTGCTTTGCACTTAAGCTTCCGCAAGTGACTTTACACAGTAAGGAGCATTTGCTGCGCCGTCAGGTACCTCCCGGGAGGCCCTGTGGGCGCCTAACAGGGAAAAACCCGCAGTAAGTGCGGGGAAAAAACCTTATCAGCTAGGGATACAGTGACTAACAGTAATAGGTACGCAATTGCAGGGAATCAGTTAGGGGTAAACAGTCTCGCCCTCCGTCGCTAAAGGGGCGCGCCGAAGGGAGGGCAGGTCTGGAGGCACTGGCGGGATTCAAACCCACACCCTTTGCATTGCTAGTGCAGAAGGGTACCCTGACGCTTAACTAATGCGCCACGGTGCCATTATATATTAGGTATATAATATATATATATATATGTTATAACTCTAATTATTTATATAAAAATAAGTAAAAGCTATAAAGAAAATAATAAAAACCTTTTAAAAACTTTTTATAAAATATTAAATTAATAAAGTAATTTATATAAGAAATAGCTTTAATATAATTAATATATTAAACCTTTTACTTTAAAATAAAATTTAAATATAATATAAAAAAAGCGGCTAATAAAGCTTATTTAAGTTAATTACTATTAATAGCTATAACCTTACTTTAAACCTTTTAAATAGCCTTATAAGGTTTAAATTAACCTATATATACCTATACCTATATAATAAAAATATATAGCCGGCACCTTTAAAAAAACTCTTTATTAAAAGTAATAAAATTATTTATAATAAGGCTAATATCGATAAAAGCGGTAATAGCTTTATAAAAGATATAATTATTATAATAATATTAAAATCTCTTTTTAATTAAAAAGCTATTATTATAATTAATTACTAATAATTATTATAAAAATAAAAATAGCTTAAAAAGTAACCTTTTATTATTAAAGCCTTTATAATTTAAAAAAAAATTATACTTTATTTCTTAAGCTTTAATATAAAAATATAATTATAATTAATAGCAGTTTATTTAAAAAATCGGATAATTAAAAGATTAATAATTTAATTACTTATAATATCTTTCGATTTAAGCGTTTTAATTATAACCTTTATAATAAAACTTAATTATTTAAGGCTTAAATAGTTTATAAGATTAAAAATAAAGCTAAATAGCTATATAAGAAATTAAAATTTATAATTTAAAGCTATAATAATAATAAGAAAAAATTTATTTTAATTTAATTATTAATAATTTAATAGGTTAACTAATAACTAATTATTATTATTATAGCCTTATTTTTTATAAAAAAAAGACCTTTAAACTATATAATATTATATAAGCTTATTTATAATTAAAAAGTAAGTTATTATAAATAATTTTAGCTTAGCTATTAAAAAAATTAAAAGTAAAATATTTTAAAAGAATAATTATATAATTAATTAAGCTACTTTATAATATCGCTAAAATAGATATATATTAATAAATAATATATTATAAGTATTATTATAAGAAGTTAAAAATAATAATCTTTAATTATAACTTATATCTTTTAACTATAAGTAATAAAAAAAATTTATTTAAGCTAATTAAAATATAAATTAATAATACCCTTATTATTATAAGCCTATTATTTTTAGCTATTAAAAAAAAGGATTTAAAAGGTAAAAATTAAATATAAGCTAAAAATTATACTTTTCTTTATATAGTTATTAAACTTTAATAGCTATAAGTTAATAATAACCTTTAATAGCGCTATTAAAATAAAGTAAAAAGGTTAAAATATTAAGCTTAAGCTAATTAATATAAACTTTAATAATTATTTTTAATAATATCTTTATTAATAAGCTTATAAAGCTTATATTATATTAATCTATTAATTAAAAGCTATTTTTAATTTTTCTATTATAATATAAGCTTAAAAATTAAATTATAATAATTATAATAAACTTAATAAATAGCTAAAATAATAAAAAGTTAATTTAAAATAAAGGCTATAATATATCTTAATTAATTTAATAATAGTAATCCTAATAATCTTTATAAATAAGTTTTTTATTAATAATTAAGATTTTAACTTATAAATTAGTTATATAATAACTATTATTAATAAAAAGAAGAATATTAACCTTTTATAATATAAGATATATAGTAATATACTTTATTAGTTTTTTATAAAGTATTAATAAATTATTAAAAATATATTAGTATTAAAGATTTATAATATAATTAGTAGCTTTAATATCGGCGTAATATTTTTATTAATAATATAGTTAATTATTAATTAATTAAACCTTTTTTTAATTTCTTTTATTATTTATATAGATTTTTACTTATTATATAAGTACTTTATTAAACTAAATATAATAAAAGAAAAGCGGCTAATAATCGATATTATAATCCTATATTAAGTATATAAATAATAAGAGATTTATAAAATTAAATAGATTAATAATAATAATAACCCTATAAATATTATAATAAAGGCTTTATTAAATAAGGTGCTAAAAAGCTTAATTAATATAAATAAGTTAATAATTTAAATAAAGGGCTATATTAAATGCGATAAATTAAGTAAATAATTAATAAATAAGGTTATATAATTTATTATATTAATTTAAAAAAAAAGGTATCTTTAGGCTATTCGGTAATAGCTTAATTATAGCTAAATTAAAAGATTATTAGTATAGAAATAGTAATAGTTAGCTATAGCGGGTATAGTTAATTAGTTAGCTATAACCTATTAGCCTAATAAATAGTTTAGCCGAAACGCTTCTTATAGATTAGCCTATAGCTATTGCCCTTCTGGCAATAGCTTTAACCTAATAATAACTATAAATTTAATTAATTAAGTTATTTTTACCTACTGTTTTCTTTTACGTATACGCACCCTAGCCCGACCAATACCTTGCGAGCCATCCTGATACCCCGGGGCCCTGTCAGGCACAACAATATATAAACTCCCAGACATATAGCCAGATCCCAACTCATCTCGTTACAGGAAGCGCTGTAAAAACACCGCCCGTCATTCAAGAGCCTCGAACAGGCGGCAGAGTTTGGGTGTGATCTATGTGGATTAATACAACGGCTTTTCAAATCAGTCGACGGCCGGGACACGCACTCCTGGAGCTGGCCGGAGGGGGGCCTCGAGCGCCAAAGCGATGGTCCCATCTCTGTGTATCGTCTGGTCAAAGAGCTTTCGGGTTCGACTCACTCGGAAGTGCAAGTGTGCATTCATACCAGCGGATTGTACGATCATTAAAGGAGGAATATGAAATAAAAATTACTAGTAAGGGAGGGTCTCAATCGTCAGGAAACATTCTCTTGATGGCCATAGGACCGAGTGCTGGAACGAGACTCCAGTCGACTGGGCACCAAAATTAATCATTATCAAATGTTTCGCGGTGAATATGCCCTTGAGTCCTGGCCATGACAGCCTTCAATTTTGATAATGCACCAGCTGGGAATTCGACGTAGTCTCTGCGCGAGCTCATTCGCCAACCCGCAATAAAAAGTTCTCCTTCAACCTTGAGCACTGTGTAGCTTGTAGATGGGGCCTATCAACAATTATCAGTGACCTCTACACCGACCCCAAGATCCCCCAAAAGCTATGTAGTGGGTATCCTTCACGATCTACCACGGATTACGTAGACTAATATCTTAAATTTAATTTTGCCTGGGCTGAAATCTACTTACTACTTGGCACCATTGTGCAATGCTTCGAGTTCAAGTATAACAAGGGTAGAGGATTTTTACGTCACCAAAGACAGTTTTGCTCTTGGCACCCAATCCATGGGAGTTGTTCCTGCTCTTGTTACCAAAGTTGCGGCATGAAAAATATATGTGACGGGGTGGTTCCTCCATCAAACTTCCATGTGTTCTTGACTGTCGTGGCTGAGATAGCATATGCTGCTATACAAAGTTCAATGGCAGGGTATTAATTCTTTGATTTTTTAAGCTAAATAATGCGGTACTCTATGGAATTTAGGCTTATTACATACCCTAGGGTATCCACTCGTAAAACTGGTTGAAGAAACATGAATTTTACAATGTGAAACGCATGATCTATTGTGACTAATTTGAGTCTACTTCTTTAGAAGCCAAGTGAAAGGTTCAAAAGACATCACGCTATTCTCGCAACATTGTTTCCAATAAGTTACAAACATTTTATCAGCTCCTGGCCAAGTTCTAATCCCATCAGATAACGCCTTATCCGTGATGGTGAAACCCTCCGGTACCATGTGCAGCGCATGCTCAACGTCCAACCTCACCCTTCTCTCTGCATCATATGCTAGCGTTGCAACACTATGAGCCTACAAACTAGGTATGCGAGCAAAGTCTCTTACTCATAGAAACCCAGCAACAAGTCCACCCTACCCTAGTACCCACCACTATTATGGACTCGGTCCTCTCGTCCAACCACAACGACTTGCCGGCCTTATATACTTGTTTCATGCTTGATGTTGCACATTAGCTGATGCTTAAGTGGCCCATAGCCGTAGTTAAGCTCCGCTTAAGATTTCATGCATATATATATGCCTCCCATCGGGGCGGCCCATCAGACTAGGTAGGACCGCCGTAATCCATAGATACTGTAACACAACTACATGATCTCAGGGCCAGAGGCATAAAGTAGCCAGTCACACATGCTTGCGATGTGGAGTCATAAAATTTGTACACATTTTGTACACATTTCAGTAGGATTGTACACTTGTGTACAACATATAGTTCTCTTCAATGTTTGCGCCCTGGCGGCTAGCCCTCTCAACAAGGCGGGGCAAGACGTCACTTCAGAACTGATTCTCATTCATAGTGTGTCAATTCTAGCACATGACTGGTTCTGATACTTGAGAAGCAAGCAAGAAACAGAAGGGATGTCCTTCGAGTTTCTTCTTTCTGATTATTTTACAAGGCATGTGATTTGCCCCGTGACTTGCCTGAGAACATCGTCCAGTGACGTGCTTATGCGTATCGAAATGCTTCCACCTTCCCGTCCCTGACCCGCAACCGACTACCGATTGCCGCAAAAGTGGGCTGGATCTTCCCGGGGTTCGGAACGAACTGGGTAGTCGACAGGCTAGTGCACATAGAAAGACAAAACAGGGAAGTCGTCAGAAGTAGAGACACGCCCAAGATCGCCGAACCGGCTACCCATATCTCTGGTGTGGCAAGTACCAGCCTGGTCCTGGTACTTTGCCCGTGGCACTCGGTGCCGATCTACCCAGCTGTTGGGGACGGCCCGGTTGCACAGACAGTTGCGGTTCGGCGGCTTGCTCTACATGTGACTATCAAGGCTGTCGGTCTTCTTAGATACAAGGAGAGAGCTTGGGGATCCCCAAAAACGCCTTAAGCTCGTGCCTCCCAGGCGCAGTGGCATGATTAGTCGCGTTCAACTCGAGATTCTAGTGAGGACCTGCAGGAGAGAGAAGTCGAGGGCGAACGGAGGGGACGGGCACGTCCAAGGCGGGACTTTGGCTCAGATGCTCCACAGCTGGCGCCGGCTGGCAAATGGTTGGCCCGGCGCATTCTGCCCAAGGTGGAATGTGCACGATCTTACGAGGCCATCTCTCTCTGCGTACGATACACGATATACGAGACTCTCCTTTGATGAGGAGGCGGCAAAGCCGTGAACAGAGAACGATCGATCACACACGAATTGGCTGAGAGGACTCGAAAAATAAGTCCAGCCATATCTCAGTAGAGCGGGCAGACAACGATGCTCTCCTACATTGTGGCCGTTCTGGCATTTGTCCTGCTCTACAACCCGATCACGCAATTGCTCTCCCCTGCGACGCCGCAGATCCGCAGGACCCCACGGCCCCAGGTCAACGAGACGTTGCTGGCGCTCGAGGACGTGGCGAACCAGACGCTGCAGTGCCCGGGGGACTCGTACTCGGTGCACATCTTCTCCAAGCAGCCGCTGGTCATCTACATTGAGAACTTCCTCACGGCTGGCGAGAGGTCCCACCTGCTCGACATCAGGTACGCCTTCACAGATACTGTGGGTAGTACTTGCTGACTGGGACCACAATGCAGTGAGCCCGTTTTTGAGCCGTCGACAATCACACATGACGGCGGCGCAGAGACCCATCACGACCAGACCGTCCGCGACTCAGAGGTTGGCTTTATCCCTCGCTCAGATGGTGTGAGGTGCATCGAGGCACGCGCGCGGGCCTTCCAGGGCTGGCGGGACGAGATCTGGGTCGAGCGCCTGCGCACCCAGCGGTACCGACCGGGCGGCCACTATAGCCATCACTTCGACTGGAGCTCATCCTTCGGGGGATGGGGCCGGGTAAGTAGCTTTATGGTCTGGCTTGACGCATCCGCCGACGGTGACGACGGTGGTGAGCTTGTGGGTGGCGGCACGGAATTTCCTTTGCTAAAACGCCCGAGCCTCGATGAGCGGTGGTGTCGCTTCGTGGAGTGCGACAAAGTTGTCAGTGGCGACGGCAGTCATACTCGTGATGATGCCGCCTCGGAGCAGGATTCTAGCCATGGTGTTGTATTCAAGCCTGTCGCTGGCAATGCGGTCTATTGGGAGAACTTCAGACCAGATGGCACAGGGCGAGGCTGGGAAGAGACATGGCATGCTGGTCTACCTGTCACCCGGGGCATAAAGGTGGGCTTGAACATTTGGTCTTGGGGCAAAGTTGACTAGACTTGAGGGGCTACAAGGCGTGTCTACTGAAAAATCTCATGTGATGTGCTAGCTTCGGCGTCCCAATGAGTCCCATTGTGGCTTTTGGGTTTGGCCAAGTCTAGGTTACATGCAGCTCACACCTCTAGGAAGCATTTGTCTCGGATTGAGGACGCATCGTCGGCGTTGATCTTCAACCATACCCCTTTGCGCAAGCGGGATTGGCTGCTGCACTGCCCTCCCTTCCACATCCCACTGACTCGGACAATTATAAAGTGGTGCGCGATAACCCTCTGCTAAAACTCGGCTGGCAATCGACGAAGAGCAAAACTCGGCAGGCTTGTTGTTGTGAATTCTGACTACCAAACCTGATCGTTCACTCTGGAAAAGTCTCACGATGGAAGCCATAGGTGTTTAAAGAGTAGGGCAACGGCCTTTCGCAGTTCACACACGGACGAATCTGGATATCGAAGACGAAATATTATAAACCTTATTTCATCAAAATCGATTCTCGGATACGGCAAAGCCAAAGGCGATCGCTTCAATTTGGGACCAACTACGAGGAGGTCCATCGCATTGCTCACCAGGTCAACGCCATGTGTGTTGCAGGTCCAGGGCCGTTTAGCCAATGGAAGGACCGCCGAGTCTTATCGAATGACAAGTGCACGATGAAGAAGCAAAGCCATGTTGAGGGAGCGAGGTCGCCATGACGGATGACAACCCCACCACATGCTGCATGGTGGTTCCAGTTATCCAGTGACCCGACGGCGCAGGTGAGAGCCTGTGGTGAGCCCCATCCAGCTCCCTGGCCAGGCGGCCGCAATGCGCCGTGGACGGCGTACGGCCCCTGGCGCAGTTGCACCGCGCAACGATCCACCAACGCGGGATTGAAGAGGAAGGATTCTCGCTGCCGGAAAACCTCTACTTGAATTCTACCTGGAGGATAAAAACTCGGGGGGAAACCAAACAAGCTCGACGCCTCGCCGGCGTCAATTATGCGCCGAGAAACACATATGATCTCTGTGGTTGCGCTCGCATATGCAACCACAGAGATCATATGTGTTTCTCAGCGCATAATTGCGTATACGTCGGGTGAGAGACGTCACCCCAACAAACACCCAGGCCAGTGAAGGGCTGGCCTGGGGAAACCATGGTGTCAAGAATGCAACTCTCGTGTGCCACGTCCACACCTAATCTATCATGTGGGAACAGGGATTTAGGTAATTGGGTGAGTATCGATCAGAAATATCGCGCGCAATAGAGGGTCCTTGGGGTGGGTGGCCCTCAAATCACGAGCAGACCATTTCAGACGAGGCACATGCTGGTTCACGAGAGCGCCTCCATGTCTTCTGAGGGGCAGCATTTCTGATCTTGAACTTGGTCAGGGACTGGGAACCCCACCCCACCCCACACTTGGCTGCGACTCGGTGCAAGCATAGCAAGGTTTGGTATCTTCCACTTTGGACCTGCTGCATACGATGCTCAACTACAAATATACATGAATTGTACATACAGACCGTTGTATCTACATCGAATTATTAAAGGGGATAACGATTGTCCGACAAAAAACAACAACAACAGAAACACAAGGACGTTCAATCGTCCATTCCCCTTTCGCATTCATCATTCAGCCTTGATTCCTCACTCGTCATGGCGGATAAAAAGCTCCCCGAGAGAAAACTCGGTTTGCCGTCCAGCCGGCCCACAAGTCTACATAACATCAGCCTGGGTTCAATGTAGACTAGCAGGTACATCAGAACCCACCGGTCGGCCCTCGGTCAACTTTCGGTGCATCCATCATGTTCGGATTGATCCTTGCAGAGGTCGGCAGGTCTGCGTCCTAGTTTTGTCTTGGTGTCGTCTTATAGGCGTGCCACGGGGTGGAATCCCGGGCTACACTTAGACAAAAGATGGAGCGAGTATTTTGGGCCGGTCGTTGTGATGCATCATAGGGGGGTGGAACCGGTCGGTGCTAGGCTCCAGTATGGATAGTACGTACTATGTAGATACATAGTGGTAGATAGTACCTGATCCTTGGAAACAATCGCCCTGGACGGGTGTCGGTGCCGTTGTGGCCCAGCGATGCTAATGTCCAGTAGGGGCAGTGACATTGTTGCCCTGGCATGCAAAGAGGCTATTCCCGAGCGCTGGACAGGGGGCCCATGGCCCACAGTTTGGACGTCTGGGCGATGGGTCTGGGCGGCCCACCTGGGCTGGGCGGGCGACCCATCAGTTCCACCCAAATGCCCCTCGGCCGTGGGATGGGCGATGAGGGGGGCCTGCAGGGACTTCACATCGATGGGCCGGGAAAACATGGTCAATATGACCAGTCCATGATGTATATCGAGTCCCTCGGCAGGGCAGGTTTGCCAGCCACAATCAGCCGACAGAGATATAATTTCTCAACGAGGCAGCTGGCAGCTTTGTCAGGGGGGCGGGGGGCACAGCTGGACAATGACGTCCTTAGCCTCGCTCACGGCCCGCCAGAAACGTCGAAAGACCCCCATGCCGCCTGCAGAAACTAGCAGAGTCCTTGCCTACACACTTTGCCCTTCCTTGCCAGCTTGCCGACACGGGCGTGACAGGTACCCTCTTTCCGACATTCTGGACTGCTGCACGCTGAATACGGTTTAGGAGGGGAATGCGACAGCCCGGTGTCTCGGCGGCAACTCAGATATTGGCAACGGCCGGGTGGGATAGGACGGGACGGCTGCCCTGCCTGCCTGCCTGTCCCATCCGCTTTCCCTCGCCCTTTCCCGTTTTCCCCATGCCATGCCATGCTATTCCCCAGAGAAGGACGAGGAGGAGGGTCTTTGCGCTGCGATGTACAGTAGTACCCTGCTGGGACCGGACCCATTGACTCGCCCCCCTTTGCCATGTACACACCTAGGTAGTCTAGTTACTGTGTCATGTATCTCTTCGGCCTGGACCTGGACCTGGACCTGGACCTGGACCTGGACCTGGACCTGGACCTGGGTCGGGTGGGAGTGTGGAAAGCCATAACATAACAGCGACGGCCGTGTCCGCTAGTTGGAATAAGTCAGCTCGCCTGGTATAAATAATCGTGGCCATACTACTTCTCGTCGGGCTGTGTGTTACCAGAGCCTTTGTTGTTTTATTCCCCATTCCATCTCTGTCTAGTCCCTCTCGTCGCTTCTCCCAAGAGTGTCCTAAGCCTGCCTACTCCCTCAGAACCAAACTACCTCAACAACATAACATCCTCTTGTGAAGATATATAGATAAATATCAGGTCGACCACCATGTCTAATCGCCCTATATTCATGGCAACGCACCCACGTGCGTGCTCAACCGCCTTTGAAAGGGTACGTGCATATCTTCAGCCCTGCCGAACCCGTCGTCCGGGGTCCTGGGGGCTCATTCCGCGATGGCAATTCACGGCCCTGAAATGGCGTGCTCGCCCAGATGGCCCATTTAGCGCACCCTGAGCTGACCTCAAACTTCCTGCCCCTCACAGGTCTTTATGACACGCCGTGACATCCTCCAAACCGCCCATGAGCCGTTTGGGGATGCCTTTTACTACGGCCCTGAGCGCCTCAGCGAGCGCTTCGCCGAGGATGAGGAGGCCAGGGTCAAGAGCGGCTTCTCCCAGTCGACCTACAAGACCATCATGGACCGGCTCGAGAACGACAGCAAAGAGGTTCGATCCAACCCTTCCCAGCTACTTGCTGTCTGAACCACCACCACCACCACCACCACCTTGTTTCCCCTCGGCGTAGAGACACCACCTCGGATCTGCCTTGTTCTCCCTCCCTTTTATCTTCCTGACCAAGCTGGGCTGCGTTTCGACCCTCTGGCTCTCTCTGTGTGTGTTGGCTCGCTTGGCGCAAGTGCGCTCGAGTTCGATTGAGAGAGATCATGGCCCGGGCGAGACTGCCGCTGGTCTTGGTTGGCGAATCCTGCTTTTATGGTCACCGAGTAGTCGATCTTTGTGAGCCTCCTTGTTCGACCCTGATTGCGGGTCTTACTGCTCCTACCGCTTCGTTGTGCGATCCCAGAAAAGGCGCCCCTCAGGAGATAATCCCCCCTTTATTTCGGAGCGACGCGACGCGACGCGAAGCGAAGCGAAGCAGGCAATTGCCTTAGCGACCACCTCGAGAGATATCAAGCTATATGATATGCTCATGTACTCACCATCAGCAGGGTAAGCGAGTCTTCATCAAGGACATCGCTCATTATTTGCTCCCGCCCAATGGCCAGTCCGCCAACGTGGCTCCCACCCTCGTCGGTGGCCACAACCTGACAAACGGCTCCGACGTCGACAGCAACGACGGCCAGTCCGTCGTAGAGCAGCACACAGACGGTTTTGTCAACGGCCCCACAAACGGCGGCAACCCAAGCGGCGATGCCGCCCCCACCCACACAAACGGCTTCGTCAACGGCCCCACAAACGCCAGCGACAACGCCGCCGCCGAGGAGGAGGACAACCCGACCGTGATGCCGACCGAGATGTTGCGCGGGTTCCACTGGACGTTCCTGATCCGGCACCCGCGGCGGTCCATCCCGTCGTACTACAGGTGCACTATCCCTCCCCTGAGCGAGCTGACGGGCTTCCACGATTTCATGCCGTCCGAGGCCGGGTACGACGAGCTGCGACGGCTGTTCGACTACCTGCTGGACCAGGGAATCATCGGCCCTGCCAAGGCGGGCGACGAGGCGCCGCTGGACGAGGCCCTCAACGACAGCGAGCGGGAGCCCAACAGCTGCTCCATCACCGTCATCGACGCCGACGACCTGCTCAACAACCCCGAGGCCATCCTCAGGACCTACTGCAAGGAGGTCGGCATCGACTACAGCCCCGCCATGCTGCAGTGGGGCGACGACGACAACCAGCAGTACGCCTCCAAGGCCTTTGAGAAGTGGTACGGCTTCCACCACGACGCCATCGACAGCACCTGCCTCAAGCCGAGGGCGGGCCATCATGTAAGTTTCTTGTCCCCGCAAACCTCACCGTCCGTCTCGTGGAGAACAACGACGACTGACTGGTGATTTTCTTTCCCCCGCTGCAGAAGGTCCCCACCGTCGAGGCTGAGAACGAGGAGTGGCGCAAGAAGTACGGCGAGGACGCTGCCAGGGTCATTAGGCAGACCGTCGACGCCAATGTTGCCGATTATGAGTACCTGAAGTCCTTTGCCATCAAGGTCTAAAGGCACCCACAATTTGGCTTTTGCTTTTTCCATGCTGGTTTGATGAGTAATGAGCGCTCTGGGACAAAACGGTTGATATTGTGCTACAACCATTTTGATGGGAACGGGTTTTGATACATGAACAATTGTTGATACAGTCGCCAAGCTGACCGGGGGGAAAACAACACCCCTGTCCGTGACTTTCTAAGTAGCGTTTTCCACATGTTGCTTAACATGAGGAACTGTTAGGATACAATGCATATCCTTTGTCTGTACACGAACGCATCAAGATGCTCTTGGTATTCTATTTGTGCACGTGACCACATTCGTCTTTCTTTCTTTTCTTCTCCGTGTCTACACCCTGGTCTCCTGGGAGGAGCTTCCACTCTTTCCTCCCAGCCACCCGAACCAGCCCTTCTTGCCCACCGTCTTTTCCTCTGCCCCCGTGTCTTGGCCGACGGTCTCGGGTCCTGCGTCCTCAAGTTCTGCATTCGGCGCCTCTTCCAACAAATACGACGTCTTGAACCGGGGGTTCGTGACGTGTTCTGGCAGCCCCGTAGAGTGCGTCACGTTCTCGGACCATTCCCTAGCCCAGTTGCGATCCAGATCGTTAGACCAGTAGACTTTGGCCTCAACGAGCGTCTTCGCTGGCGGCTTCGTAGTTGCCTTCGGCCCTCTTGTGGAAATTGACTTTGCTGGTGGCGTCTCGCCGTCCGCTGTGGCTGCTGTCTCGTCGATGTTCTCTGGTGCTGCCGCGCCCTCGGGTTGGGACCTGACCTCTGCCGCTGCCTCGGCGTCCCCAGACAACGGCTTCTCTACCCACATCTTGTTGCCTCTCCCCGCGCCGGCCAGGACGGCGGCTATATCGGCGATGGCGTTGGACCTCTGGTTGTGGATCAGCTGCCCGCGCTCCCTCCTGCTTTTGGACAACAGCTCCTCGGCCTGCCACCCCCACTGGAGCTCGTGCCGGCGCCGGAACTCGCGCAGCTTCTGCATAACATTACGGCCGACGACCCCTAGACCCTTGGGCACCTCGATCAGGCACAGGGGTTCCCAATAGTCCCTCCTGAGCACGGCTGGCTTCTGCTTCTTGACCGTGTAGGGGATCTGGGAGAGGCCCTTGTGGGAATCGCGCTGCAGGGCGGGAAAGGAAAGTGTCAGTAAGAACAGGTACAACTCTGCCAGTCAGGGGCCGACCAATGCTGATTGAGCATGTAGCGGTGTATTTCGTACTGGTAGTTCGGGCTCGTGTGTGTAGATGATCATGCCCTGGGCGATGTGGTGGTGCACCCAGATCTGCTCGCCGAGGCCTCGCCTGAAGCCGGTCAGCTCAGGCCGCGGCTGCTTGCGCTTCGGGACCGTGTGGCCATGCCGTATGCTGACCCTGGAGACGCCGATCGATAGCCGGTCGAGTATGCCGACCACGGGTGCCGGCGAGGACTTCATGGCGACTGGTCGTGTGGAGGTCGCGGGGTCCAAGGTCTGATGTATGTCGCCTCCTCTGGCCGTCAACGCGCCGAGCAGAATTTCCAGAAGCTCAATTGCTCCTTAGCTAAGCGAATTGACCGGGACTAACAAGGCTTATCGCTTATCGACCCTGAATCGACTCTACATCAGGGTTGGACTTCTTTGGGGGTCGGGGATTGGAGGGGGGATGGTCTCAGTTGCCCGGGATGACCGTTCGAGGCCCGTTGCGACCCCCGGGGGCTGGGCCGTGGCTTCCCGTGCTTTTCCCGTTGCTTCCAGATGCTTCCAGGTGCTGCCTGCCAATGACGTCGAGCAGGCTCTGGTAGGGTCTGGTAGGCTCTTGTAGGCTCTAGCAGGCTTTATTAGCATCATCCCAGCTTGTGCCAGCTTGTGCCAGCCTCTGCCAGCTTCGAGTGGAAGCACGTAGTCGGGCACGGCAAAGCTTGGAACCTCGCCCAAGTCATTCTGAGCGACTCTATGACTCCACTGCTCAATCAGGATAAATCTATTGTCCCTCAGAGCTCACAAGTCTTTCTCACCCCGTCAACAAACAACTACATCTTCTTCCCTTCACAAGGTGACAAGATCAAACTCAAACAATACCCGCACGACTGTCTATATTCGCTTTCACTAATTTCTGTTGTTTGATTTACCCTACGTTTGACTTGACGATTGCTGATTGATACCCATACTTTCTGCAAACACGCACATATTTCCTTCTTCTTCTTTTTCTTTCACGCACCACCTCAATCGCGATCTAATTCATCATGAATTCCAAAATGGAGTTCACGGACCGGGCCAAGAAGGCTTTGGAGGACGCCATGGCTCTGGCGGAGCAATACGCACACAGCCAGCTGCTACCAGTCCACCTTGCCGTGTCCCTTCTTGAGCCGCCCCCGGATCAGTCCAAGGATCAACAGAATGGTCCTACGTCCATCAGCAGCACTCTCATGCGGCAGGTAATCGAGCGAGCACATGGTGACCCACAGCTATTCGATCGGGCCCTCAAGAAGACGCTCGTCCGCCTGCCCAGCCAAGACCCACCACCGGAGAATGTCTCCATGGCCCCGACATTCAACACCATCCTCCGCAAGGCCACGGAGCTGCAAAAGGTCCAAAAGGACACTTATATCGCCGTCGACCACCTTATCACAGCACTTGCCGAGGACGCCACCATAGCCAGCTGCCTGAAGGAGGCAAACATCCCCAAGGCAAAGCTCGTGCAGGATGCCGTGCAGGCAATCCGTGGCACGAAGCGGGTCGACTCCAAGACAGCTGACACCGAGGAGGAGTCTGAGAACCTCGCCAAGTTCACCATCGACATGACTGCCATGGCAAGGGAAGGCAAGATTGACCCTGTCATCGGCCGTGAGGAGGAGATTAGGAGAGTCATCCGCATTCTGTCCCGCCGAACCAAGAACAACCCGGTTCTCATCGGTGAGCCTGGTGTCGGTAAGACAACCGTCGTCGAGGGTTTAGCACAACGTATCGTCAACGCCGATGTGCCCGACAATCTGGCTCAGTGCAAACTGCTCTCGCTCGACGTCGGTGCTTTGGTTGCTGGCAGCAAGTACCGGGGAGAATTCGAGGAGAGAATGAAGGGAGTGTTGAAGGAGATCCAGGAGTCCAAGGACATGATTGTGCTCTTCGTCGATGAGATTCACCTTCTCATGGGCGCTGGATCTTCGGGAGAGGGAGGCATGGACGCAGCCAACTTGCTGAAGCCCATGCTGGCCCGCGGTCAGCTGCACTGTATCGGTGCCACCACACTCGCCGAGTATCGCAAGTACATCGAGAAGGATGCTGCCTTCGAACGTCGTTTCCAACAAGTCCTCGTGAAGGAGCCCTCCATTCCCGAGACTGTCTCTATCCTGCGAGGACTGAAGGAGAAGTACGAAGTCCACCACGGTGTCAACATCGCCGACGCCGCCATTGTCTCTGCCGCAAGTCTCGCAGCTCGATACCTCACTTCTCGCCGCTTGCCTGATTCTGCCGTCGATCTCATTGATGAGGCAGCAGCAGCAGTGCGAGTGGCGCGGGAGTCGCAGCCAGAAATCATCGACAGTCTCGAGCGACGACTGCGGCAGCTGAAGATTGAGATCCACGCTCTGTCACGTGAGAAGGACGACGCGTCCAAGGCTCGCCTGCAGCAAGCCAAGCAGGACGCTGCGAATGTGGAGGATGAGCTGCGGCCTCTGCGCGAGAAGTACGAGAGCGAGAGGAAGCGTGGCAAGGACATCCAAGAGGCAAAGATGAAGCTTGACCAGCTCAAGGTTAAGATGGAGGAAGCAAGCCGAATGGGTGATCACGCTCGTGCCGCTGATCTGCAGTACTACGCCATTCCCGAGCAAGAAGCCAAGATTAAGCAGCTCGAGAAAGAGAAGGCTGTCGCAGATGCTGCCCTACACGCCAACCCAATGGATGGTGGCGGCTCGATGATCACCGACGTCGTCGGACCCGACCAGATCAACGAGATTGTTTCCCGCTGGACCGGCATTCCTGTCACCAGACTCAAGACCACTGAGAAGGACAAGCTGCTCAAGATGGAGGGCGCTCTTGGCAAGATCGTTGTCGGCCAAAAGGAAGCCGTCCAAGCCGTCTCCAATGCCATTCGTCTCCAGCGGTCGGGTCTCAGCAACCCCAACCAGCCGCCGAGTTTCCTATTCTGTGGACCATCCGGAACGGGTAAGACGCTGCTTACCAAAGCCCTTGCTGAATTTCTCTTTGATGATTCCAAGGCCATGATTCGGTTTGATATGTCCGAGTACCAGGAGCGACATGCACTCAGCCGTATGATCGGTGCTCCACCTGGATATGTCGGACACGATGCAGGAGGCCAGCTGACCGAGGCCCTTCGTCGCAAGCCTTTCTCCATTCTCCTCTTCGACGAGGTTGAGAAGGCAGCGAAGGAGATCCTCACTGTCCTCCTGCAACTCATGGACGATGGTCGCATCACCGATGGCCAAGGGCGTGTTGTCGATGCCAGGAACTGCATCGTCGTCATGACATCTAACCTTGGTGCTGAATATCTGGCTCGTCCCAACGCCAAGGACGGCAAGATCGACCCGACTACTCGAGAGCTTGTCATGAACGCCCTGCGAAACTACTTCCTTCCTGAATTCCTCAACCGGATCAACTCAACAGTCATCTTCAACCGCCTGACCAGGAAGGAGATTCGCAAAATCGTTGACCTACGTCTCAGCGAGATCCAGAACCGTCTCAACGACAACGACCGCAACGTCCGGATCTCAGTGTCGAATGAAGCCAAGGACTACCTCGGCAACGCTGGATACTCACCAGCCTACGGTGCACGGCCGCTGTCTCGTCTCATTGAGAAGGAGGTGCTCAACAGGCTGGCTGTGCTCATCCTCAGGAACAACATACGAAACGGCGAGACCGCCCGGGTTGAGCTGGTTGACAACAAGATCACTGTTCTTCCAAACCACACCGATAGCGACTACTCCGAATCAGAGGAAATGTCACTAGACGAAGAAGAAGATGCTGTGGATGAGCTTGTCAGGGATGAGGACATGGATGAGGACATCTACGACTAAGAGCTGTGTGCTCTTGAGAAAGGCATGATGTGGAGTTGGCAACATAAAAAAAAAGCGGATGCTTTCGATATTGTTATGAGCATGATGAGTAATGACGAATGGTGGGTTCTGAAGCCAGTCTTCTGGGAAATGAAACGGGCTGATAAAATTGGTACGGCGTCAGGAGCTTCTACTTGTTGTACTTGGGACTCTTTTTCTGAGATAGCCAATTGAGTAGCGATTACTTGATCCTTCGGCTTCGATCTTCGGTGACTGAGTGATTGTACGGCTCTGCTCCTTTACTGATCCTGCAGTCAAGGCGCATCCCTCATAATGAACCCATCTTGAACATGTGTACCCAACCCGTCCGAAAAGCTTGAGACACGATTTCCTGTAGAATAGTATTCCATCAGAAAATAGATATATCTCGTAAATCTCATAGCATATTATCTATGTGATGTAATACGCAGCTTCTTTTGTAAGACCTACCAAAGTTTCAAACCATCCACCTTTTGCAAAATTCTTGGGTGTCAACAAAATTCTTGTGTGTCAACACGTTGCCTTCAGGAACCAGGGATGCACTCATAAGTACAATGTCCTCACAGCGACCATGTCCGGGGTCTGAGTCTCGTCTTTTTTGCTCCTGGGTAGAGGGCGAGACAGCAGCTATATCGGCAAGGGGCAATTCTGCACAAGGCAAGGCTTTGCTTGGTCTTCCCTTGGGGGTAGGAATGGTTCATCATTTATACTGAGTGATACTCTTCGACAGCACAACACACAGCACGCAGCATAAAGCACAAAGATTTTTTGATTGTTTCAGACACTGTCGGACAGTGCCCTTGATCGAATAGGAGCAATTTCTTTTATTCATTGAAGCTAGCCCACATCACGAAGCTGATCATCGCGAGTCTGCTATGTCATTAGGGGTCCATCCATTCTGGTCACTCCCCTCTCTATATGAACGTGCAACCAAAGTCTCGGCTGGATCAACTGCATCCAACATCGCATGCTGCCCCCTACAGACTGTGCCTCGAGATTTCACCATCTGTGTTGTCGTCGAGGGGGCCCTGGAACATCACGCTGGCAGGCTCGGCTCCTCGCGGAAAGATGGCCTGCGTACATGCCACATCCTGAACTTCATGTTGTCCTTCCATACAGGCAGGCCGAGCTGGTCGAGCCATCGTGTAGGGAAATAACATGCTGGCCAAGGACTTCCGCAAAAGCACCTTCCCGTTGATTGACTGGGGACCCCGCGAACACTTGGTTAGGGAATGTGGCTCTCATGCTGTTCATCCCCATCCGACCATTCACATCAATGACCGTCACGAAGCCTGAGCACAGCATTACTTTCTCAGGAAGAAGTCACGCAGGAGTCTTCGGCGACCCTATTCCCACCTGCTCTCCTCCCTCTCAGCCTCGCTCTTCTTCAGTCTGGCCTCGTCGTCCTCATCCACTACCTGGCCGCCCCTGCGGTGCCGGCTCCTCTTGGAGTCGGAGCCCCCGCCGGCGTCCTCGGCGCTGCGGCGCTTCAGCCCCGTAAACTGCGCCAGCCGCTGCGTCTCCTTCAGCAGGCGCTCGCGGTTGCGCCGCTCGCGCTCTGCCGCGTGGGGGTCGAGCCCTGCCGGCTTGGGCGTCGACGCCGACGACGGCCGCCGGCTGTCCCTTCCCCTCTCTCTGTCCCTGTCCCTATCCCTGTCCCTGTCCCTATCTGCGGCGGGACCCGAGGGGGGCTGTTTCGTGGATGAAGAGGATGCGCTGGCCGAGTTCTTCGCGAGGGCGCCCTTGATCTCATAGCCCTTGGGCGCATTGAAGATGGAAAAGTTCTTGGATATGCTGCCTCTTGGGCCGGTAGGGGGGTTGAATGGCTTCACATCCTCGGCCAGCTCCGTCGGGGTCGGCGGCTCGGCGGTGGATCGCTTGCTGTGCCGTCTCTCGCGCTCCTTGTCGCGCTCCTTGTCGCGTTCACGGTCGCGCTCTCGCCTTCGCTCCCTGTCTTTGTCCTTCTCCCTGTCTCTGTCCCGATCAGACCGGTCAGACCGGTCGTGGTCGCGGTCGCGGTCTCTTTCTCGGTGTGATGAGCGATGGCTGGACTTCCGCTTGTAGTCTCGGTCATCATCAGTATGGTCCCGCTCGCGGTCTCTGTCCTTGTCCCGATCCCGATCCCGATCCCGATCCCGTCGCTTCTCGGAATCTCGCTCCTTGCGACTGCTGCGGTGGCTTGCCTTGCGCGAACCGGCAGGTGAGGCAGATCTCGACCGTTCGGCGTGCTTCTCGTCCTTGGAAGATCGTGACTTTGGTTCCTCATCTTCATCGAGATGTTTCTTACTGCTGCGGTGGCGGTGGCGCCGCTCCCTGTCGTAGTCCCGCTCGCCATCCGAGGCGGAATGGTCCCGGCGGCTCCTCCGCTTGCGGTCCCTGCGCTCACCACTGCGGCTTCGCGAGCGAGCTGCTGACTCGGAGCGGTCGCGGTCTTTGCCATGACGGTCTCGGTGACGGCTCCTGTCTCGCTCCTGGTCACGGTTGCCTTTGCTCCTGCTAGTGCTCCGCTCACGGTGGTGCTCAGAGTCTCCCTTCCGCGGAGAACTACTCCGCGACCTATGATGCTCACGTTCATCGTCAACTGGGGTGCCAAGGCCATTCGCTGATGTACTTGGGCTTTGGACCCTATTGAAGTTCTCGCCACCAGGGACGTTGTATCCTCTGGCTCGTAGGTTAAGAAGGCTGGTGTTTGGCAGACCCTGACGCATAGCTTTTGGTCCCTTAGGTGCATTCAGAGGTACGTCAGGCACAGGGGCTGCTGGAGGTGGCATTACCCCGAAGTTTCCCCCGCGAGGATGATTGACGCCAAAGGGCGTTCCCGAGCCTGGTCTCATACTTAAGTCTGCAGGTACAAAATTGCCATTTGGTGGCGCAAAAGTCGGGTTACCACCAGCACCACCCGAGGCTGCTTGCTCTGTGTCGGTGGGCTGACCAGGGCCGGCCGCACTGTCTGGTCCTGCACCTGAAGCTTCTGACTTAGCGTTGCCGTCTCCATCCTCGCCCACCGACTCCGTCTTGTCGGCGGCATCTTGCACGCCGTCCTGGCTTGCTTCGGGACGGATGGTACGGCCGAACTCGTCCACACTCTTGTCCCCTGCGCCTTCACCCGATGATACGTTGGGAAGCGGCTGAGGGCCATTTGGGTCCCTGTCCATCATGTTTGAGCCGTCTTGCTGATTCATGTAGTTCTGGCCCTGGTAATTCCCCTGTTGCCCGTAACCAAAGCCACCACGGCCGAAGTTATTGAAGTTTCCGCGACCACGGAATCCTCGACCGCCTCGATGGAAGCCCCTCCCGCGATAGGCATTGAATTGGTTCTGAGGGCCAAAATTACCTTGATTGTATCCTGTTTGGTAGCCAGAGTTAAAGTCTCCATAATCACCGTTACCCATGCCGGAAGCATTTGGATGATTGTAATTATTCTGGCCGTTATTCCACGTTTGCGGTCCGTTCCAGTTACCATCGGCGCCCATGCTACCATTGAACCCTCCCATGCCGCCGTTCATCATGCTCATGTCCATGCCTGGTCCGAAGCCATTGCTCATCTGGTACATGTTCATCATCGAGGGGTCCATGCCCATGCCTGGCATTCCTGGGTGACCTGTCAGCCTAGGCCTCTTTCGGCCGCAAGGGTGCTGCTGTGACTTACCCATCATAGGGAATGCGCCGAAGTTGTTCGGCATTCCATTCTGCATGGCCATCATCATCTGCATTTGGTTGAAGTCACCACCGAAGTTCATGTTGGGGAACGATCCGTTCATGCCACCAAAGCCAAGGCCGTTGGGGAAGGATGGATTCTGTTGGCTGTTGTCTTTATTGTCCTCATCGCCACCTGCTTCTTCTGGGGCTGCCTCGACGTCTCCCTTGTCCTCATTTGATTCGTTCTGCTCTTCCGCATGGTTGTCTTCCGGATTCTCAGCCTCCCCTGACACTTGCTCGCCCGATGGCTCATTCTGTGGCAAAGTTAGTACAAATCAGGTATGTAGGAGCCACGATTCGCGCGAACCTCTTTTTCAGCAGTAGACGTGTGGTCCGCGTTCGTCGCCGTGGTCTCGCGAGCGGCGTTCTGCTCAGCGTGAGGATCTTCCACCTGGGCGGGCTGTTCGCCTTCTGGTTGTGTCTCCTGGGCAGCGATCGCGGTCGCAGCGTCTGCACTATTATCCTCGACGGGTGGCTTGTCATCAGACACGATAGGTGTTGGAGTAGGTTTTGCGTCGACGGGCGTCACGGGTGTGGACTCCTTGACCTGAGAAATGTCTCGCTTCTTCTCAGCGGTTTTCAAGAAGGCCTTTGTCGTCATACGGAGGGCCTTGTTGGGCTTGCAGTCATCGGCCGACATTGGGGTATGCTCGCAGACGGGACATGTTGATCGAAGGGCCAATTTGCCTGTTGTTGTCAGCGAACTAGAGGTCTCATACTGCGAATGGCGGGGTGCTCACAATTCTCGCAAATCATCTGCTCGCAACAAGGTGTTCTGAAGGCATTCACAGCCAGCTTGCTGCAAATAGCGCAGCGCAGCTTGATCGGCACTTCATCCTGTGGCAACGAGCTGAAGTTATGGTCAGCTTGTGCTCCGCACGAGGGGGGTGCTTCAATAGGATGATCATACCTGATGAGCTCAGCCAGAGCAGGAGTCACCGTCACGTAGGCGGCCGCCATGATCTGCGATCAGAAGAACCGAGGTGGTGAAGTTGCTCGAATGCGCAAGACAAGCGGACGGCGCGGTGACAAGACGCCGACGGTGGTTGTTATATCGTGGCACGACAATTCTCCATCTGCGATTGATCGTGGCTTCGTCGCCGTGTCAATGCGGCAGGGGGCGATGGTTCGCACTCTGGGAAATATTGAGTAGAGATAGTGTAAAGCCTGCCTTGTCGAGTACCGCGGCAGCGATGCACCGGTAGATCGCGCGCGTCTCGAAAAATTGAAGAGGTCGCAGAATGGACACCTGGGGCTTGGTCTGTGCGCTGCGCCATTCCGCAACCGCCCCCCCCCCCCCCTCCACTGTTATCGCCTTCGAGCTTGAGGGAGCGTTTAATGTCTGCCCCAAGGGCCTGTTCGCCCTTCCGCCGTTGTAAGCAGCTTGAGGCCCGCCGATTGTGGCGAGACATCAGGCACAGGCAGTTGAGAGAAGATACATCAGAGGAAAGAAGTAGTTCCATTCGCTACTTGACTACAGTGACGGGAATGTGCTAAACGCAAGACGTATTACGCCCAAGTGACCTGCCCTCGAGACTTGATCTATCACCCCAAATACCATACCATACATCCTTTGGAAGAGAGAAAATGCAATGCTTCATTGAAAACCTCCATCCGGGACAGCCGCCTCAACACCCTTCAGCCTCAGCACGCGCAACCCTCCTTGCCCGCTTGGTCACGCGGACCAGACAGGTTGACTCGCTGCTCCTCGCCTCCCCTACTAGCCGCCTGAGATGCACCCTGGCCTCTGGCGCTCTTCAGTGATGTCTCCGGGATGGCGTTGGCGATGGCGGTAAACACCTCCGTGACGTTCGTGCCAGTCTTAGCACTGGTCTCGAAGAACAAGAGCCCCTCCTCCTCAGCATACGCCTTGGCCTCCTCGGTCGGCACCTTTCGAGCATCACCGGAGTCGTCGGCATCATCTCCGCCCGACGCTGCCTCGCCGCCAGCACCGCTCTCGCCCGAGCCGTCATTTGTGAGATCCAGCTTGTTGCCCACCAGCGCAATCACGATGCCAGGGGACGCCTGCCGCTGCAGCTCTGCTACCCAGTGCTTGGCCTTGATGAGGGATGTGGGCTTGGTGAGATCGTAGACGACGAGGGCGGCTTGGGCGTTACGGTAGTACATGGGTGCCAGGGATGCGAATCTCTCCTGGCCGGCTGTATCCCAGATCTCAAACTTGATGGTTCTCGTGGGCAGGTTGCATTTTTGAGTGAGAAAGGCGGCGCCGATGGTGGGCTCCTTGTTTTCTTGGAAGTCGTTGTTCACGAACCGTAGGACGAGCGATGACTTTCCGACAGCCTGCGGGTGGGAGGACATATCAGTCGGACGTCTTCATCATGGTTGGTCGTGCAGGGGGTTGTCTACTCACAGCTTCGCCTAGGAGCACCAGCTTGACGCTGCTGGAGGGTTTGGGCGCATTGGAGTCCGCCATCGCGAATCAATCTGACGTTGCTGGGCTATCTTCTTGAGTCCCTAAACAATTTGAAACTGAAACGTCAGTTGTCAAAAGCGAGGTGTAGATGAGGTTGATCGGCGTCGGTGTCGGTGTCGGTGACTGTGTTTGGTCGTTCGAAGGCAACCCAGCAAACAATCCACATGTGTCGAAGAGGTGCCTGTCCAACGGTTGGCGAGAGTGACCAGGCGACCGGAGTGAGTGACGTTAGCGGGTGCTTGGGGCAGTGCAAATGCGGCCCTGGAAGCAGGGGTTCTTGGTTGTCTCAGCCCCCACCTACTAGCTCCAAGGTAGCGAGTTCGACTGACCCAGCGGCTTATCTTATCATGGACCCTTGCCAAAAAGTTTGGTCGCAATTCTGTTTTTTCCCTCTTAATTCCACGTTCGAATAACTGAAGCAAAGAAGCGAGACAGCAGCCAGACATCGCAAGTAGCGAATCGAAACTCGACGAGGAGCCAATAGAAGACATTCCTCCTTGCCTAGCTTCCCACATCTGGAGACGTCAGCCAGCATGGCAAGCAAGAACCTTTTCGATGAGGCCGATTCAGGGAGCGAGGGCGTTGGGGTCCAAGCAGACAGCAAAGACTTGAAGATCAACGAGGAGTATGCGCGACGATTTGAGCATAACAAGAAGAGAGAAGAAAGACAAAGACGTAAGTTATACGCGGCCGAATTCCCTGCTAGATACCGCCGACGGGCGATGTCGCGCGCAGCCTACTCCCATCCCAAGATTGGGCCGCGAACACTCTGATACTATTATTTCTACGCTCAATGCCGATCCTTCCATATTTCTGAGAAGAAAATGCTGTCTGCGTGGTATATGTGCCAGATGCTAACTACAAGTAGTTGAGGAAAAGTCTAAAGCGCGAGCGACACATGGCGAGGACGACTCTTCCGATTCCGACTCGTCAGATGATGAGACCGAGGACGAGGATGGCTTTTTGGTAACCGAACAGCTCGAAGCCCAGATCGATGCTACACTGCAGGCCCTCAAAACCAAAGACCCTAGGATTTATGACCATAATGTCAAGTTCATCACAGCGTTGGACGAGGATGGCGCGGCTCCCAAAGACAAGAAGGAGAAGCCAATGTTCCTTCGTGACTACCACCGAGAGCGCTACATGGCTGGAGATACTGGAGCAGACGACGAGGCAGACATTGATCAACCCAAAACCTTTGTGCAGGAGCAGGCGGATCTGAAAAAAGACATACTGGCAGAGATCAACGCAGCGGGGGAGGGCGACTCGGATGATGACGAGAACTTCATCAAGGCAAAGCCTAGCGAGACCGCCGCTACAGAGAACGGAGTTCACCCTTCAAGAAAGGAAAGGGTAAAGCCTGCCGATCTCGATGTCTCTCTTGCCGACAAGGACCCGGACCTATATTTATCGAACTTTATGGCGTCAAGAGCATGGATTCCTGAGAGCAGTTCGAAATGGGAAGCATTTGAGTCAGACGAAGGGGAGGGTAATGACGATGCGGACGAGTGGGAGGCGGCTTACAACCTACGATTTGAGGACCCTGCAAAAAGCAACGAGGTACTGCAGTCATATTCACGAAAAGTTGTGGAGGCCCGCTCTGTGCGGCGAGACGAGGTCAAGGGACGAAAGAAGCAGAGGGAGCTTGAGAAGGAGCGCAAAGCAGAGGAGAAACGCCAACGTCATGAGGAACGCGCCCGGCTCAAGCGCCTCAAAATCGAGGAGGCAGAGGCAAAGCTGAAGAAGATCAAGAAAGCCGCTGGTCTGAGTGGCAAGGAGCTCGGAGAGGATGAGCTTATCAAGATGCTTGACGGTTCTTGGGATAACGAAAAGTGGGAGGAAGAGATGAACAAGCGGTTTGGAGAGCAATACTACGCCGAGGCAGAGGAGGTTGAGTCGGGATCAGAGGAAGAAGGCTTCGGTAAATCGAGGAGAAAGAAGCCGAAGAAGCCCAAGTGGGATGACGATATTGACATCAAGGACATTATTCCAGACTTCGAGGACGAGGGAGCCAAACCAGACATCAGTCTCGCTGATGAAGAGGCTGAAGGCGAGGCAGCTGAAGACGACGAAGAGCACCCTTCTAAGAAACGCAAAACCACCAAGGAGCACAAAGCGGAACGGCAGGCTGGCAAGCAAGCCGCCCGGAAAGAGCGCTCCAAGATCGAGGCACTGGTCGAGCACCGGATGGAGCTCGATGACCCGACCGTGTTGGCCCTCTCCAAGAAGAACAAAAAGACCGCCGACGCCGACGCCGCAGGCTTCCGGTACCGCGAGACCAGCCCCCAGTCGTTCGGCCTCACCCCGCGCGACATCCTGCTCGCGCCGTCAGACGCGGCGCTCAACGAGTTCGCCGGCCTCAAGAAGCTGGCGACGTGGCGGAACCCGGAGAAGAAGAAGAAGGACCGCAAGAACCTGGGCAAGAAGGCCAGGCTCAGGGAATGGAGGCGGGAGGTGTTCGGCAGGGAGTTCGAGCACACCGGCCCCACGTTCGGGTTCGGCGGCACTATGGACGACGAGGCGGATGCTGCGGTGGAGGAGAAGGCCAAGGACTTCGAGAGCAGCGCCGCCGCCGCCGCCGCCGGGTCCAAGAAGAAGAGGAAGAGGTCCAAGGGCAAGAAGAAGGAATCTGTCGATGCGTAGGTGACTGGCACGACGTGCGGGATTCTTCTCTGGACGTCTCTGCAGTTATATCAATTCTCAACGTTTCTCTGCTGCAACTATTGTTGTGGGAAATACCCCGCCCATTAAGGCCTTCCAATGTGACTCTTACAAGCTCTCCTAGGCAGGAGGGAACCTTGGCCATATCTTTTGCCTCGAGCTTCAAGTCCCAGCATGAGGGGCGTGCGGCAAATTCATGCACGACTAGCCCGCAAGCACCCATCAGTTGCGAGAAAGTTTTCCAGCGCCCTCGGCATAGATGTTGCGTGGCATATTGGCCTCTTCCCGCCTCTTCCTCGCTGTCTACAACTTGGCTCCGACTCATTGTCGACAGTATTAGGAGCCAACCAGTCGTGGAAGGGAAACTGTTATTTAATTAATTAATAGTATGCACGCAGAAATGAATCCTAGCAAGCAAGTGTAAGAGTGTCAGACGTCTTATGATTGGCAAGAGTTGGGACAAGAACAACGGGCGGGTTGTAGCCAAAACAAATTATAGTCACTTCGATCGACAGGCATTTTACATAACGGACTCACGAGACTACTTGAATTCATCACACAATTGTCTATTAACCTGTACAATCTTCCCAGGTACGGTGTAATAATGCTGCACATTTGACGGGCCTGGCGCGTATCCGTCTACGTCTCCCGCCCTTCCTGCTTCCCTTTCCCTTCTGGTATACCCACTGAGCGGATGATTCCCAGCGCGCCTGCTTGGTCCAGTGACCCACCAAACATCGAAGTAAAAAAACCCATATACATTAATTGGCTACCCAGGTGTCCGACGCCATCGATGCTACAACTACATCAAATCAGGGTCCATCTAGGGATCATTCCCCCTCGCCGCGGAGTTCCCGCCCTGTTTTATAACGTGTCCGATCATCATCATCATCACCCCCAATATCTAGACCGTCACATCCCGCCAGTTCATGGATTGTCAATGGCCCCCGCCCATCCCGGACCCGTGGGCCCCGGCGCTGGAGCCAAACATGGTACCAAAGTTGTCAATCGCAGACGCCAGGCTGCCAAAGTCGCCCACGTCGGTGGTGTTGAACGGCATGACCCAGGCAGCCGAGCCCCCGTCGTGCCCGTGCCCGAAGACGGTGTGGTGCGGGTTGTTGTGCGGGCCGTCGGCCGACCCGCGCGACGCCTCCCTGCCGCCGCCGCCGCCGCCGCCGTTGTCGCCGCCGTCCCACCCGGGGAGCCCGTCCATCATGGCGGCCGTCGCGTTGGGGTCCAGCCCTGCCGAGACGTATGGCGGGCCCATCATCGAGTGCGGGAGCATCCCGTTCTGCGCGAGCTGCAGCGAGAGCATGTCGTGGCCGTACAGCCCGTGGTGGCCCCCGCCGCCGAAGTGCCCGTGGCCGACCGTGACGGGGCTGATGGGCGAGATGGTGCCGTGGTACGCGCCCGAGTGCGGCGCAGCGCTGAGTGACGAGAAGCTCGCCGCCCGGCTTGTCTGGCCCCCGAGGGCGGCGCCCGGGTAGCGGCCCTGCTGCTGCAGCCGCTGCAGCTGGTCCGGGGTCATGTCCGTCATTAGCGGTTCCAAGTGGTGACCCGTTCCGTGGGGGTCGCTGCGGGCTGAGCTTATGCTGTGCCGCTTCGCTGCGAGGGCCTTTGCCTTTTTCAAGGACATCGAGTTGGAGCGTGCTCCTGCTTCCTTGGTCTGTGGAGAAAGGGTCGTGAAGAACTCTTCCACAGTGTGCAGCTCCGGCTTCTGCTCCAAGACCGCGTCCTCACCCTTCTCTTTCTTTTTGTATATGGCCGGATCGACGAAATCGGACTGTGATACGCCATGAGGATATCGATCAAACCAATCTCCGTACTGGAAGATGGGAGACGAAGACGCGTCGCCCGGCAGGGTGCCACGCCGTGCTGCATCAGCACAGTTGCGGTATTGATCTCGCAGGTTTTCAGTCATGAAATGGAACATGCCCCAGAAGCGCTTCATCTTCGAAAGTGATTTGATGTTGATTGCCAGATTCCTCTTCGAGGTGGCCTCGATGGTTGGATTTCCGGAGAATATGCCGAAGATGTGAACTGTGCTGGACAGAAATGCGCAGTAACCCACGAAGGGCGCAGTGATGAAGCAGGACTCGGAGTCCTTGAGGAGCTCGGAGATGCGATTCGCCGCGCAGAAGGCCTTCGCGCCGGCCTTGGTGACGAAGGACTTGGGTATGTCCTGGAGAGAGTTCGCATTCGGCGAAGAAACGGCGAATCGACTCAGGAATAGAACGTTTTGCTGGATTGCAATGTGGAGGAAGAGGAATTGGTTCGCCATGCCTTCTGTGTCATGTAAGTGGAGATTATCGGTGTTATATACCAGCGACTCGGGCAACGACGCTGCCATGTCCTCCGCTTGCTTGATGAGCTTCATGTACTCGGAATCGGCATCCCACATGGGCTTGTCGTCCAGGTCCTTCCCGCCCTGGTTGAGATAGTTTATTACACGGCCCCAAATTGCGATGGCCTTGATCATGTAGGCCGCTACGCCCATGTTGTTCTTTGCGTCCTCTTTCTCGAGGTCGTCTGAGGTGACGCTGTTTGGAACATCGCCCTGCAGGTTTTCTGTTAAGCCTGGCATGTCTTCAAACTGGAAGTTCTTCTCCTTGATCGGTAGCGGAATTCTCAGAGTCTCCTCTTTGATGAAAGTCGGCCGGTCTGTACCGGATGAGTTGAATCTATCCATGAGAAAGCATGCCCACATGGTCCTCCTGCGAATCTCGCGGTCTGTGAAGCTAAGCCGGGTGCCGGGTCTCAATGGGTCGAATTCGAGATCCTTGTGCAATTGAAGAGCGAATGCCATTCTTATGGCTTGCCCTGCAAGAGCCCAGCTGCGTCCTCCGTGGCATGTGGCGAATTCATGCAGCCCTAGTATAAGAAGGCACGTGAGGATGGTGATGTTCGGCCACTCGTATCTTTTTGTAACAATGTCTCGAGCAGCCGCGGCCCACTCCTCGCCTCGCAAGAAGGCTGGCGAAGTGTTCAGTTTGGGATGGTTCGAGAATCGGGCAGACATGGCGCATACGGAGAGAATGAGAACAGGCGGCAAGGTGCCAGCTCTGAACGACAGTCAGCATGTCCTCGAGCGTCGAATATAATGAGGACTAGACCTACCTTAGCTTCCTCATGTAGCTGGGCTTGTGGAGTATGTGGTACGCTTGCCCATAGACACTCTCAAAAAATACGTCTGCAAGATGTTCTTGGATCTCCCTGGATGGCAAAGACTGAATTCCCTCCTGTAAGAGCTTGGTTTCTTCGGATTCGTGAACCATCATCAAAGAAGTCGGCCTTGAAGGGCTTTCGAGGCCTGGCTTCGCAGGCACTTTCGCCCAGTTGTCCAAGTCCTGCCCGAAGGCCTCCTCGGCCCCACGTTTTCTGGAATTCCCCTTGCCTGATGACAGAGCGCCAGGAATGGCGGGCTTCACTACTGCGCGCGGGACAGCGGATGATATGCCGTCCTGCTCGTTCTTTGGGACGATCTTGATGATGCGCTCTTCCATCCTCTTCAATCGCTTGTCGAGCATGGCCATGTAATCGGTCCGGGGCGCGGCCTTTCGGGCTGTGACCTTGTACACACATGGTATCCGAGAGCGGAGACAATGCTTGCAGGCGGGTTTCTCGCCCGAGCAGCGTATCTTCTTCCTCCTGCAGGCGATGCATGCTAGAGGCAACCTCTTGCGCTCCTTGCCAGCTTTGGTTTTCAGTTCACTCCATGCCGGAGCAGTGTCAGATTTGTCGTCCTTGTGTTTGGCGCCCAAGCCAGTCCCGTCGCCGGGCCCCAGCGAGGTTAAGCCAAACTCGTCCGACACCGGGTCCTCTAATGAATGACCATGTTGGTTGACGTCTGCGCTCCCGTCATCTGAACCGTCCACGCTTGATCTTCCTCGATTGGAATCAGCGGTCCCGAAGTAGGAAGCATGGGCTGTGATTGACGGCGCTGTCACTTGGGTGTCTGCCATGGTTGAGGAGATAGACTGGCGCTGTCGGTTGGCAAACAAGCCTGGGGCATGTTCCTCCGAGACAGCAGAGCTAATGGATGAGCGTTCTCTTAGCCCCTGGTAGGCAGAAAAGGCGAAGTCGTGTGTGAAAAGGGCACCGTCCGAGAAGCCTTGTTGGTGGGACGTCGCGTGAACAGAGGTGTCGTAGTGAGACCGGTTTAGGGTGTATGCGTGTGAGTTTGAGTCGTGCTCAGGTCCAATACCTCTATGGAAAAGGTCGGGACGTAAATCAGCAGGGAGGGCCTGGATATTGAAGTGGGATTGAGCCGCTGACATGGCTATTGCTAATGCAGAGTGCTTGGGTCAAAAGCAGCAAGTGATCATCGACGGCGCCTTTTGGTTTGGTGGTGCTGGTCTAGAAGCAAACAGGCACAGGGTGCTGAGGGGCAGGGCGGGCAGGGTCAGGCTCTCGAGTCGGAACCTCCTCGGAGTCCAATTTTGAATTCAGATCTTGGGGCGGGTTGGCGATGGAGATCAGGATCAAGGCGTCTCCAACAGCGAGCTTTGTTTAGCTTGTAGGGCGGGACGGGGCCACTCTTCTCCAACTGATGGTCCGACAATTAGCCTTGCCCTCTTGATTGTCCGCCAAGTCTGTGTGATATGCTGCTTATGCTGCTGCTGCTGCTGCTGCTGGTGTTGGAGAGAACGATGACGACGGCGACAGTGCAGGTGAGGGGGAGCAGAGCAGACAGTTCACCAGGGCACATTGGCCATGATATCGCCGCCCTGCCAGGATTGCTGGAAAAAAACACAGGGGTATTTGGTATCTCGCAGCCCAGCTTGTCGAATGATTTATGTCAGCCTCCTCACTATATGTGCCCTCCAACGACCCCAGCGAGGCAGGCGACAATAGCTCGGGCTCGAGATCTGGGTCCGGGGCCAGAATGGTAATAAACAAGGGAATTCAGGCTGTCGGGAGCTGGTCTTATTTTGACTGGGCCGGGCTGTGTGCAGTGGGCTGGCTGGTGGTTTTTTGGCCGGGCGGATTGGCCGTGGGTTTTGAAGAAGAGCGAGCAGAGCTCAGAGGGGGAGAGAAGCAGCAACAGGACGGGCGGATGAAATGGGCTGGATCTGGTTGGATCTCCAGCGGAGAAGGTGGGCGCTCCTCCACCTGCAGCAGAGGGAAAAGTGTGGATACACCTCTCACACACAGTAGTCAGGGTACGGAAATAGTGTACATACCTCCTGGCGAGGACCAAGATGATTGATTATTATTGAACTCTCTCAAGCTGGGGTTCTCC
Source organism: Diaporthe ilicicola (assembly GCA_023242295.1). Lineage (NCBI taxonomy): Eukaryota > Fungi > Ascomycota > Sordariomycetes > Diaporthales > Diaporthaceae > Diaporthe > Diaporthe ilicicola. The sequence goes on along the minus strand of JALPVH010000171.1, from coordinate 81,568 downwards.
ACTAAGCCCGGATCACAGTATGCAGGTGGACCCGCTCTTCTGCAGTAGCAGCGGCGGCGGCAGGGTGAAAGGCAGCAAGTGAGTATGGGACTAGTCTGGCTGTCTGTCTGTACGTGGAACAAGCAGCTGCGTGACGCACTGCACGGCGCTGCACCGCACGACAGGGGCCAGGGGTCGGGAGGCCAGAGAGTAGTGCGCCTGCGACTTTGTTGGGATGTCGATGCGTGCTGGACCTTGTCTCCTCCCGTGGTGGAGGACGGAAGAGGGTGTTTTCGGCGGTCAGAGACTGTGGGGTAAATGGAGTCCAACGGTCGTGTGCGCTCCCGTGGCGTGGCTTGGGAAGACCTCCACTTTAGTCCGAGATGGATGGGTGGATGGGTGGACGGACGGGAGGGTCGCTGCCCGTATGGCTGGTTGTATGCTTGTGTAATAACAGCTGCGTCGTGGAATAGCTAGCGTATGAGCTCCCGAATCAACTCGGCTGGGCTGCTGGTTGCTGGCTAGGCCTCGATGTGTGCGTGTGTGCGTGTGCGTGTGTGTGTGTGTGTGTGTGTGTGTTATGTGTGGGCGTCTTGTGTGTTTGTCGATGTGTGTGACCTTGTCTGTCACGCATGTGGTTCGCTCAAGGCAGGCAGGTAGACTCTGATAAATCGTTGAGGTCCAGACTTATTTGACGGGAGCAACAGGATAAATAAAACTCAGGGAGAACAAATAGATAGCCAGGTCAAACACGGCGGTGGGAGGTTCGTCTTTATGGTCCAAGTGTCCCAGATATCCTGAACGGCGTGTCGGTCGTCAGACTGATGAAGCACTTGTAGGAAACGCGTGCAGGGGACGGCTTAAAGACACATCCAAGCACCTTTCCAACCGGCGATGTGCAGGTAGAGCGAAGCGAGGTAAATCCGTTCAAGGTGCAAGGGTGTACGGATGATATAGTCCTATTGTACATAGTACACCACGAGGGTCGAAGATCAGGCCGTGCGTCCACTTCGCTGGGTGCTGGGGGAGAGGGCCACCTTCATCCGTGTCCACCCATACAAGGACACAGGTTTCTCGCAGGCCAAGTTGTCGGATGTGAGCCATGTACGGATACTAGCCGCGGGAACAATGTGTGTGTGGCAGGGGGGGGGGCGATTGCCTGTGATAGCTCCTCATCGTCAACATGTATTTACTGCTCGCACGGAGAGACGGCGCAGTAAATCAGTGCGTGGAGTGCTGTGGTAGGTATTAACGATGGTGCTAATGCTGCGATGGAATCCGATGTTGGTGTGAAGGCGGGGGGGGGGGGTTTGGACGCACGCTGAGCCTTAGCGGCACCACCAATCAAGACAGCAGTGTCCCCGTAGATGGGGGCGCCCACCCTCTCTCAGTTCGACGACGCCCTGCGTAGGCATACTTTGCACATATGCTCAAAACAACCTTTCTTGCACAGTGCTCGCTCCCATTCTGTGTGATGCTGTGTATGTCTTGATCAGCGGAGTCAGCCCCGGCACCGATTCGCCCCGCAGCAGTGCGTGCATATGCGCATGAAACTGCAGACAAAGTTCTTATCGCTGCCTCGGCTCGCATCAAATGGACATGAATTGTTTAGTCTACATATTCGATGCCATGTATATTCAATCTCGGGACGAATCTCGAGCCTCGTGCTGAGGTGTAGAACCTTAAAAGCCTTTGCTCGGGCACGAGCCAGGGGCGCCATCCCCGGTAATGAGCGCGGTCAAGTCTGGTCGTGATGAACCAGGGTGTGGGCCCGTTGCGCATTGGAAACCAACCCGTTGCGAACCATGGGCCCGGGGGACAATGCCGGATGCTTTTGCCACCAGGGTCTACAGTGACTAGCACGAGGCAGAAGTCAACGGGCCGGGAAGCCCAACGAGCTGGGGCTCTCGAGAGGAACGTCTCTCACGAGATCCAAGGGCTAGGGTCCGGGCTGGCGGGGCAGTCCGATCATCAGCAATGACCTATTTGTTGACCGTGTTACACGCGTGTGTTTTTGCACAGGCCAAATGCCGGGCACAGGTCAACAGTCCAGACGTGAGCAAAAAAGAAATGATCCGACGGCTGCTGGAGAGCGGTCGTAGCGGCCTGCACAAGTCGCAGTAGGGCTGGTGGAGACGACGAGGTTCGACAACGCAGATGGCTTCCGACTCCGGTGCCCGCCGATTTCTGCGACAGAGAGCCGACCAGGCGCCGGTCCAGACTCTGTGTATGAAGATCACAACCTTCCGTGGTGCCTCTCGCAGCGAGCGATGCTTGTGACTGATTGTGGTCGGCGAACTCGACCACTGTGGATGCGACCAAGATCCTAGCGCCCAAGCAGGGAAGCCAAGGCCATGAGGTTGCCTGCAGAAGTAGCACGAAGTCAAAGTGGTCCGTTTGTGGCCCATACTAACAAGCTTCCAGGCTTAGCTGTCCTGTCAAAGGGCAGTAGGCGCAGCATGAAGCCAGGGCAAGGGGGGCCAGGAGCCGGGGGCCAGGGTCAGGCGAGCGGTCTGTCATGCCAGATCACACCAAGATCTCGACAGGAAGCCGAAATGTTAATTGTGATGGGCTGCTGGCTCGCATGGATGGCATGGCATGGTGCGCAGCGACGGCCTCCCTGCGCCGTACTACCTGGCGGGTGATAACTGTGGTAGGTTTGGCTCGTTCCTACACAGCCAGCCCGTTGCCCGGAACGAGGCAAGTCAATGTCTGTGTGCGCGTGTTGACTTTTAGGGTTTGTTTGATGGGCTTGTCAGGACCCGGATCTGGCACGGTATGCCATCGCTCTTACCGGGCGCGGAGGATGGGATGAGGCGCATGATTCGAATGCGTTTGCTTGAGACCAGAGCGAGGAAGAGGGCCGATTGATGACTTGCTTGAGCGCGTGTCAATCATCATGATCGCCGATGTCTTATGGTTGTCTCGCGTTCCACGTGGGCCACGGGGAGCGCGGGGTGCGAGGCTTTCGAAGTGGGCAGCAGCAGAGCAAAAGCAGCCGGCGAGTTGAGAGTCTGTAGTGTATTGTAGTAGACTAGTTGGTGTGTGATGTCACAGGGTCCTTGTTCCATGGGGGTCGACATGGTAGACTGGGTCTTTACTCTGCTGCTCAATACTGTATGCTTGCTCCCTGTCAGGCTCGTGTCTCACAACTCATATCTTACATCCTGACGTGCGATCCTTATCGACCTGTCAATCTTGTTGAGCACGTCAGACTCGGCTGTCAGTAGAGTAAGGATAGGACTTGGAGGGGGGAGGAGGGTTGCAAACCACGGGGGGGAGGGTGGGAGGGAGAGAGAGAGAGAGAGGTGAATCAAGCGGGCACTACGGACGAAAGGTCGCGTGTGGTAGGCGGGCGGAGGAGTGGCGTTGCGGATCAGCTACCGCATGGTACACGTCTCCCGCATCTCGGAGTAATAGTAGATGGGGCGCTGAAAGCTTGCCGACTGGACTTTGTTCAGCACGTGCCACACGAGGGTCACAAGCGAGGGGCCAGGTGGTGGACAATGGATCTGACCATCTGTTCATCCACAAACCCCAAGACGGCTGCAGCCTCAGGGCGACCCGTCCCGACTCACCGTCACATCCACCATCGGAAAACTGACGGGCGTAAAGCGCCAATCCGCCCCTCGAGCCCGTGTGCGGCACAGATATGGTTTGCGTGATTTGCATTCTTGCACCCCGTCCTGCCGTGATGCGTCAGCGGTTGTGCTTCACCTGATATCATCCAAGAGGACGTATGCCCATCTAGAAAGTATGCCATGGTCGAGCTTGCTATGTCGCTGTCGAGCTTCGTCATGTCAGTCAGCGCCAACAAAGCAGCCGGGCGTCGAACGCGCTCCCGGCGTTCTAGAAGCCATGGCTCCTGTCGATCCTTTGCGAGCAGACACAGACAGACAATCAAGTCGAATCAAATCAGCCATCACCCTTGATCAGCAGCGCTGCGAGTCTGCGACGCGCACCCGATTCGCTCGTCAGCAGTCTGCGTCTGCGTCTGGCTCTGGCTCGGCCTCTAGCCAGCTCTTTTGCCCACTGGCGGCCCACCTCCCCCCGTCCCCCACCCCTGCACCTGCACCTGCACCTGCACCTGCATTCTGCACCCGCACCCGCCACGGGCCAGACAGGCTGACAGGGAGCAGCCAAGCAGCAGCCAAGCAAGAGAGCTGCAGCTGCACCTTTGTTGGACGTTCCCGCTTTTTAAGCTTTCGGCCGGGCCAACTCCCCCCCAAGCACCTCCCAATCCAGTCATGCGTCCCATGCCAGTAGCACTTGACAAATTGCTTCGTCAGCTTTCTTCATCGCCCATCATCCATCACCATGGGGGCGATATGGATTGCTGTCGCATGGGAATGTTCACCGACGTGGATGTGGCAGCAGTCCCCGGCCTTCACCTTGGCACGGATGACGTCCCATCCCTCTGTCCTGCCCACTACGGAGTACTGCCCTCTTGCCTGACCCCCCCCTCCCCTCCTCTGGCCCCTGCCGTCGACACCATCGCTGCAGCGTTGCAGTTCCAACATTCACTCCAAGCTCACATCCTTGACTTCCAATTAGGGGCCCTGGAGCCCTGGAGCCTTGTTTCAGCCTTCTTTTTCCTTCCCTCTTCGCAACCACACACGCATACCCACACTCTCAGATCGCCCCGCTTGTCTGCTTAACTTCTGCTCATCTACAGTAGCAGTAGCAGTAGCAGTACAGCGAATGAGTACATTGCATTGTGTTACGTTCCGTGGACCAGGCGCCGCTGGGCCAACGTCAGTCATTAGTGTACAGCGCTCACTCATGGGATGGGCTGCTCAACATGGCATGGCGTTATGGCTGCTCGCTTGCTCGCTTGCTGGGATGCTGTTGGCCTGTCCCGCAGGCTTGCTACGACCTTCGCAAGGCCAACCTCCATTTGGGCACCCTCCAATTCCATCCGCCCTACGTTTGTCGCCAGCGCTAGCTGTCACTCCCGGTCCAGCCTCGTGGGCTCAGGGTTCAGGCTCGTGTCGTCGCCGGGGAGAGGCCAGGCCGTGCCAGGGTCTAAGACTCTCACTCATCCGCAATCTCAGGTTTGTATCAAGGCTCCTTGCTTGCTGCCGTGCAAAGCCAACTTATTATTACCCACGCCGAGACACGACACACGACACACGACACGACACGACACGACTCAACACAACACGATCGTCGCTTGACTCTCATGCTGTGTCCCTTAGTTTTGACACAGCCTGGGACTCCTTGGTGCACGTCGGGCGGTCGGCCCAGCCTAGCATAGGCACGCCTGGGAACCCCTCTTGAACTCCCCATCTGATGAACAGGAGGCTCTTGCTCTCGGGCCACCGGCGAGGCGGACTTTCTGACCAGTCCTGCGGAACCTGGTTGCCGGATATCCTTACCCCTGCTTACGCTCACTATGCTGGCCGTGGTCAGGTGAATGCCTGGTCAGAGCCGGGAGAGGCCCCCCAACAGCGCCGACATCACACAAAGGTGCTCCAACCAGGCGGTGGGCATTTCCGAGGGCATTTCCGAGAGACTCCGTCTGTCAACACATCACCATGTGCTGCATCCCTGTTGGTGGTGCCAAGCTCAGAGCACAGCAACCTTCGGCGTGACTGTACGGTGAGACTTCATCTGATACTTCTTACCTGAGCCTCAGGATGCTACGCTTGCTGCTGTCAGCCGCCCAGTACAAGGTTCGGATGGGACACTTCGCACCACAACGCTGCTGACTTCTGCCAGAGAGCGGCTGTGCTTGGTCGAACCGGGCAATAAGCCACGTAGCAGCTAGGAGCCAGCGCGCGCGCGCGCGTCTGTCGTCCAGAACTTCAGGTGATTTTCCGTCACACCGCAGCTGCAGCTCTCAATGTGCAAACTGCAGGAATTTCGGCCTTTCCAAGCGAGAGCAGAAGGCGAGCTGCGTTGCATCATTTGCGCTGAGCATCACACAGCATGATCCTAGTCAGCATCAGATTCAACAAGACAGACTGCAGAAAAGATGCAGTACCCCGAGACAAGGACTGAGACCTTGCCGAATGACTGGCAGAAAGGCTCTCGAACCTGTAGGATCCTTCTGGCGCACGACATGGCCGCCACATAACGCTTGACGGTCGATCACTGCAAGCCACTGGTCATGGTACACAAGGAGGAATCAACCGAGCCAGTCACGCCAGGACCTCCAGATGATATTGTGAGCGACAGTTCATTATGAAAAATACGTGGCCAGGTCGCGACCCGGGCCGTAGTCACTGTCTCATAAGACGCCTTGTATAGCTCGAATCTTTTGCGTAGCAGGGATGGCACATTTTAGGGCCGAACTACTTTCAACGCTGGCGTGGGAGCTGACGCCGTCCGTTGAGAAGCAAGCCGTCTATCAACGCCGGGACTGCGGCCGATCTTTCAGCTGTGACCGGTTGCACGGGAACGAGCGTTTCCGAACATGCTGCACTCGTCAAGCTCACAGCTCTCAGGGGAGCCCAGCCTCATTGCTCGCCTAGTGTACAGGGACAGAATCGATACAAACTTCCTCACCTAATTCAGAATGGTAAAACCACGCGAACGGTGGCGAGATCCACAATGATCCGCGGCATCGTCAGCAAGTCAGTCTGGGATTGCTGGCCCATGCCCCTCAAAACCGGCAAGATCTGTTCCAAATAGGCTTTGGCAACCCTAGCGGCGCTTCTCCGGCCTGGACCATCGTCCCAACTCCCAATTCAACGTGCGCGCAGTTAAGCACTACACATCCAGCACGGACGGGGGGCTCCACCGCATCAACGAGACGCTGGGGAACGCATGCCATCTAATGAATCTGAGCGCAACGAAACCGTTGTCTTGGCAAGCCGTGAAGCTCCCGGGCACAACACACACTTGCAGGGCCCCAAGCTGCACTGTCGTCCAATCTTTCCCAATACCCTAATATGACCTGCAGGTTTTGCATTGATAAGCCCCTGGCTTTGAGGGCCACGAGATTCGCCTTCTTGAGCAGTACGGGCGATCAGACCGCAGGACGAACACCCCTTGATCGCCCCCAGTTGTGTTGTGGATCGACCTCGTAATTCCCAAAGATACGACTGGTTCTTCAGCTACCCGACGCGAGGAATGGGTGGCTGTAACCTTCTAAGGTGGTACGGAATACTTCAATAGCTGATTGTCGCCATTCTGGTAATCATGTTCTCCCACATTTTTGGCCATCCATTCGTTGTGATGCTGCCATGGTCTTGACATCCATCCGTCCGTTGTCTGGCAGTCTCGCTACCGGGTTACGTTTCGCGCCGTCGACCATTGACCCGCTCGATGTGACTCGGCGTGTGATTCCCCATTGCGCCCTCAATCATGTGCCCTACCTCGGGAGGTAGTACCAGTAGTGTACAATAAACGTCCGGCTTCACTCGGGGTGGGGGTTCACCGCAAACTGGTAGTAGGAATTTCCGAGACCTCGAAGTATACGAGGGCTGGATCTCCAAGCTCACTCAACTCAAAAGCAGTAGCAATCCAGCAAATCGGAATGGTGTCAAGCTGAATGGTTCACTGACCCACACCTATCATTTGTCATTTTTTTTCAGATCTTCGAAAGGGGCTGGGAGATCGAATAACATGTATTGATATGGGCCGGGGTTGTATTATTCCGCAGGGGAAATTGAACCGCCAAGTGCTGGGAGGACTGACACGAATTCCCCAAAGTGGAATTACGGCGACAAATCCCTCTACAGCCAGAACCTGGCCTTGCGAATATATCACAGGTACATACATAGCAACTCAAGGTGACGACAAGTCCAAGAGAGTGCAGCAATCAAGCGTCTTTGATGCCCAAGTGGGTCGGTCGCCCCCATGGCCGTCGTCTCTTGTCGAGCAAAGAGACTTTGCTCTAATCTCTCACCGAGGGAGCAACAGCTGCAACGCCCCAAACAACCAAGCATTTGTTTCTACAGACGGAACAAGGCAGACCCTGAGCGGCTTCCCGGGAGGTTGTTACCCATGCCGGCTGGGAACCGGGGCGGGGAAACAACAACAAATTCACAGCTCGGCCCAAAGTGCCTGCTGTCTGTCTCATTGGGGGGCGCGGCTCGGGAGGGGGGTAGGAGCGCTTCGCCAGGCCCAGCTCAGGGGATCGACAAATGGCCCAGCCCGCGCTCGCTTGAGAAGAAGAGGCAGTTTGACCCGGCGGCCACCGTGCTCCTCTCCTTCGTCCCTGGTCCTCTTTGGCCTCCTTGTCCCCTGCTGCTTTGCTGATGCTGCTGCTGCGGGCGAGGGCAAGGGCAGGGAGCGAGCGCAGAGATCCCTCCCCGGCCATCCCCCCCAACAATAAAACAGGGCTTACCTGAATTGGAAACTCCGCCTCGTCCAGGGATTTGCATTGGAAGAAAGGGCGTCGGCGGGACAGATGGAGTGTAACGGATGGGATCTGAGCAGCAAGCGGCCGATCGCGAACGACACGGTGGGCAAACGAAACAAGCGACGTTTCCTCTGTGACGGGCAGGGTAGATCGCCAAAGGGGGGGGGGGCGGGCAGGGAAGGGCAGGGAGCGCCGACACGACACGAACCCAACGGCGGGGCCCACGTAGATTCTGTCTCAGGATCCCATTGAACGCCAATATCAGCGCCGCTGTTACGAAACTTTGCTGATCGCGGTACGACTGGTGTCGTGTTTGACATATCTGGGTTGTGTTCATGGCTCGGCTCGACCATCCGACGGACCGATCGCAGTTGGGCCTGTTGCACGTATGCCTCCCACATTGTGCGGATGGGTAACTCGAATCCTTTGGTAAGAAGAAAAAAAGTCAGGTCGGGGGGGTTGTGTGCGACAAATGTCCATTGAGTCTAAAGTCGCTGCCAACGCCAAACATATGCTTGCTCTCCTCATCGCCCTCGCCTGGGAGGGAAGACAGACACGCTATGCTATCCATCCATGGTGTCATGCCCGTCAAAGCCATGACGGCAGTAGTGACACGAAACGACCAAGGCCTTGCTGCCCTCCAATACATTTCTTGTAAAACCGCACTCGTACTGAAAAAAGAGGCTCTCGGATGACAGGCAACCGTTAGCCAACGGAAACCAACCACAGCCCATAAGCCCCATCATGCAGCCGTCATGCGCTCCCTCAGGCCAGCAGCGATTTGCTCATGCCTGACGACGATGCTGACCGCTGCTGCGGTCCACGTACACCGGTATGCCATAGACACAGACCGCCGCGGCGTTGAGGTACTTAAGCTTGCAGACACCAGAGCTCCTCGCGCGGGAGACAGCCTCCGGCAGGGACGCGTCGCCGTATTCGCAAGCTGTGCCACCGCCACCACCCGCGGCGACACCGGCGTCGTCGCTGTCCACCGCCTCCGCCGCGGCCCTCTTCCGCGAGCCAGACCGCCCAGGCTTCTTGGTGTCACGTTCCGCGGCATCATCATCAGCAGCAGCAACGTTACTGGTAGCCTTGCCTTTCTCCCTGGCGTCCTCCCTCCCGGGGAACGTGCCACTCGCGACCAGTCCCCACTCCTCAAAGAGCCTCCCCGTGTACAAGTCGATGTCCCTATCCGTCACGTCCCACAGCGTCCCGACCACGGCCGGGCAGCCAGCCAGCATGTAGCTCCAGACCAGGCCGTAGCACTCGAAGTCGCCCACGTCAGTCAGGCTCGCCGAGCTGCAGCCTATGAGCAGCGCCGTCGCGCGACACTTGTCGAGCCTGCGGATTGTGCGGTTGCGGATATACTGCGCGCCGCCGCCATGGCCCATGTAGAGGAGGATGTCTGATGATGAGAGGGCGGTCTCAAAGTCGGACTCCGTGGGGGCCTTTTTGACAATGCGCTTCCAAGAGTCCCCGAGCGTGGAGAGTGGCTCCTCGAAGGTGGCTTGGGTGGTCTTGAGGTCGCCGCTGGTATTGAGCATATATGTCCCGGAGTTGATCGAGACGTGGTGTCCTGCCGGATGCTCTGGGCTGTCCGTCTCGGAGGCTGTACGTGGCTTTTGCTCCAAGATTAATCTGCGCAGGCATGCTAGTGAGGGCACTCGAGAGACTGCCAACCCTCGAAGGCACGGTAATGACTCCCAGGGAAATGTGTGCAGAGCCTTGTCTAGAACCAGAATCGTATGGCTCCTTATTTCTGCCCCATCCAGACTTTTGGCCTCAGCGTGATGCGAGTGGAGTGCGTCCAAAGTCTCGACCACCATGGAATCGAAGTCGATCTCATCGTATGCATTGCGTTCGCCATGGAACTGAAGAATGTCGACAACAAAGTAGAGTAAGTCGTTGAGCATTTCGTCCAAGTCACCATCCATACTTGTCGCGTCTCCGAATCCGACAAAGAGTTCGAGTATCCTCAAGTCGAGTGTGACCTTTGCCGCTGGAGCCTTGGATTTCTTCCCGCGGACTTGTCGACGTGAGGGCAGATGCTTGTCTAGGATATTCGTAAAGCTCTTATGGAACTTTGCAAGTAGCTTTGGGTGCCGCTTGTGCTGTGAAAAGATACCCTTGAAACCACCAAGCCACACTTGTTCGATTCTTTCAAGTAGCTCTCCCATTCGTACGTCCAGAGCTTGCCGTTCAACCCACCAGGCTGTCTTCGCGCCCTTGACTGAGAAGTCCCGCTTGGTGTGGCAAGTCTCATTCGCCTGCTTGATAATTTCAAGCAGTTCGGTTCGACCTTGCTGGAAATCAAAGACATCGCTGTCGGCATCACGGGAGCTCGCCCGCTCCAAAGGGAGTCGGATGACGAACGGACTTTGACCGGCCTGTAGCTTTGAGATACAAAGATCGTGCTTGTTATCGCTAAGTGAGATGGAAACCACACTCCACTCCTGAGGAATGATGTCGATATACTCGCGCTGAAATTTGCATATGTCGACCACTGGACTCAGGCTTGCTCGTCTTGTTTCTGGAGATCGTATGTCCTCAGGCCACTCCAGACCATTTCTTCCCGAGTTTTTCTCCGTCAGCAGGGCGTTGTACTCTCTGCGCCATGTCAGATTCCGCGCCATTTCCACCGCGCAGGTGGCGTATCCCGGATGCCCAAGGATTCCGGACTTCTTGGCTGAAGGTGATGCCGCTGAGAGGAGAATCACGACAGTCTGTAGCATACCCAAGGTCCTGCGTACTTCCCTGCCATCTCCCATGACAGATGCCATGGTGTGAGCTTCCAAGAGCATTTCACGTGCCTCCCGCAGATTTTCCAAGTATCCTTGAGGATCATGTGCTGTTGCCTTGTCTTGAAAGGCAGGAGAGATCGCGGCCTTCGAAGGAGGAGACGCCTTAACTAGCGAAAATCGATCCGACTGCGGTATGCTGCTGACCGAAGGGAACGACAATGTCGATTCTTGGATGACAGAATAGACGGCATCCTCAGCCATCTGTTCTATGCTCTGCCCAAGCAGTGACCGTGCCATTGTGAGTAGCTCGGACAAGATGTGTGAAGCCACCTTGGACGATTGGCGGACCTCCTGTAAAAGTTGCCAGGCCCCGGACCAGTCTTTCTCGTGAATCATCGACGACGCTTTTTCTACCATGACGGCTGCCTTGAGAGACACAAGATACGCATCCTCTTGCTCCACCGTTGCCAAGCTAGTCGTCTCTGGCTTCCTCGCTGTGGCCTTTTTGGAGGCGGTCCTTGCCATAGGCGCCTTTGCTGTGCGTGTCGTTGTAGTGGTTGTAGTCGCTCGCTTGTTCCTGATGGGGATCTTCGTCTTTGTCTCGGTTGGAGCAATGCTTTCAACTTTCGGAGGCCCTTTGATTCTCTCTGAACTGTTCGTCATTCGATCCAACATCGCCTCTGCCGCCTCAATCATGCCCCTTTCTGAGTCAAAATCTCTAGTCTCGCGGTAAGTATTGCTAAGTCGGCAGCAAAGGCTGACGAGCCTGCTAGAGTAGTTGCCGCTATCGACCCTGGTGCGAACCTGGCCAACTGCCTCCAAAGCGTCCTCAAGCTTGCCGGCTCTGGCTGAGATGAATGATATCCAAGCGTCGCACTCAGCTAAATAGGCTTCGGAACCAGAAACCTGCGCCACGTTCTGAGCCTGTTCGGCATAGTACACCGTCTCCTGGTACATACCCAGGTGAGCATAGATGTTTGATAGGAATAGAAGGCCCCTCAGCACTGGATGTGCCAGCCTCCAGGATTCGGGCCCCGAAATAGTCGGATGTGAGTCTCTGCTCTTCTCCGCCAATGTATTCAGTGAAGCATCCAGCTGTGACGAGGACTCATCGGCAGACTTGTCTGGCTGCACGCACGGGGCAGCCTTAGCCTTTTGCTCCAATCTCAGCCACTCCTGGAACAACACGCGTGCAGCATTCCTGGCATAATTGAGAGCGTTCGGGGCATCCCCTCGGCCAAGAGCAACAGCGGAATACATCAAGGAGGCTTGGGCCAACATGAGCTTGCGGTTCCTCGACCGACCAGACAAGTTGATTCCTGAAGCGGTATCCTTTGCCTGGGATAGTACTTCGTCGGCCTTCTCGATGCTCCCGATTTCAACATAATACTCTGCGTGCGAGAGAAGAAACCCGACAATTTCTTCACGAAACTTTGTTTCTCCCGCACTGAATGACTGCCGGGCCTGCTCCAGCACTGCGAACGCTTTCGACGATTGGCCGACATTTGTCAGTTGTAGAGCAAGTGCTGCTGAGATCTGCAGGTTCGAGGCTATGTCCAAGTCGGCGGCTTTGTGTCTGAGATCAGCGGCAAGTTGCAAGGCATCCAGCAGGATGGTGTTACGGTTCGATAGTCGGGCGTAATCTGCAACAGACTGCAAGTGCTCCAACAACCCGGGCAAATCATCGATTTGTTGTTCAATGCTGCTTGAACTGTCGAGTATGGATCTCCAAGCAGATATAGACTGCTCAATCTGATCATGTTTGGGTGGCTGACAGGCCAGTGCAGCCATGGACTTCGAGAGAGCTTTCATATGTGAAAGGCAACCCTTCAGGCCATTATCCTCGCCTAAAACTGCCTCTTCACTGACAGATAATGCCTCTTCTAGATGGGCTTGAATTGACTCGAGATATGTTGAGTCTCCTATGTTGGCAACCACGAGCCGTATCAGGACCCTCAGTCTTCTCACTGGATACTTTTCCACTGAGCACAGCTGAAGGAGTGCTTCAATGCAGAGATCTGTAGCCTCAGCAGTACTGGCACTAGACCCGTTCCTCAAAATAATGAACTCAAGCCGATGCTCAAGAGCAGTGAGCCGTTCTGGTTCGTCCAGATGGAGAGTCCAGTCCACCCAGCCCTTTTCCAATCGGCCGATAGAGCGTAATGATGATGAAAGTAGCTCAGCGTCCTTACTGATTGCCCAGGCTTGACGCGTCGGGAGTTCTTTAGAGGCCTCAGCAATTGCTCGAAGGACACCGTCCTCAATCAAGATGTTCCTGAGGCTTTGCAACGATGCCAGCGCATCATCCGATCTGCCGGTGTCCCTGTACAGCTCGCTTATGCGTTCAAGTTTGAAAAGTATCTGAGCTTTGACCCGCTCGTTGCTTGAACGGTGTTTGACACAGTCGATTGAGCGACGCATCGCTCTTAATGCGAGGCCAAGATTCTCCTTAGCGCTGGCTTTCGAGACTTTGCTTGCTTCCATGGAAACGGTGTGTTGAATGTAGTAGAGATGCGAGATTTTTGCGTAGTAGTACATCGAAGGATTGACGGAGGCAAGGTCCCCCAGACTATCGAGCAGTCCAAGACAGTCGTGTAGGAGTGAGTCCAGTTTCTCCCATGCCAGTCGTTTCTCGTCGATACTTGTCTTCGCGAACATGAGCGCCGAGTCCAAGACGTGGGGTGCCGATTTGACCATTATAGTCCGTCTCTGTTCGTATCGCAGGAAACCCTTGGTGTCGTCTTGGGATGATGGTCGTTTGCCTAGCCATCGCAAGCAGAATCGTGGCAGCTGATGAACAAGATGTTCCAAGAGCCCTGAAAACTCTGCTGAAGGCTGGTATTTGCTCCCCTCCGCGTCACTCAAATCTCCGTACAAAACATGCATAGCCGACTTAAGGGCCACGATAAGGCTGTCCAGGAGGTCGTCCAACTCGCCGCTGTCACCTCGAAGCTGCCCCTGAAGTCCTTCAAGCACTTCCTGAAGCAACTGGTCCTGCGACGGGTATTTCCACGGGATTTTGAGACGGTAGGCCAACAGTGTTGCTGAAGTTGCGCAACACCTCGCCGCTGAATCTTGACTCGGATTGATTGTTTGGCTAAGTTTCTCAGTCCATGAAATCGCGTCGCTGTATTGACCCCCTTCCCGGGCCAACTTGGCCAATGCCTGGCAGATACTCGCCACCGGAGATCTGGATGATTGTGCTGGCTCAAGGCTTTGAGACAAAATCTGGTTCTGAAGGTCGTTGAAGGCGGCGAGACAGCTCTTGTAGTTAGACGACGTCGACTTCCCGCTTCGTCGTACATACGCACTCATGCATCTTGAGAATGGTGCGAGGATCTCCTTATCCACGTCACCCTTATGACCGGCCAGTTTCCACCAGCTTAATCGTGTCTGAAGCGCGGTGGCCTGAAGCTCGAGGGCGGCTAGCGGACTGATGCTGAGTTTTGACTCCAGCGCCACATCGTCCTCGCCGCTTGAGATACTTGGTGTTAGCGCCAGGAGGAGCTGTGACAGAGTTTCGAGCTGGCGAGCAGCCTTGTCCTTCTCTGTCTTGGTTGACCCGGCGGAAAGGAGGAGAAGGCTTAGAGGCGAAAATTCGTTACTTTGCTGGACGGATGTGCGAGCCTTCTCGATGTCGACTGGTCGCTTCATCTTGGCCATAATTCGGAGGACCTGCATCTGTGTGCTTATTATGATATTCAAGACCTTGTCTGATGGCTTGGCCCCACGGAATTCCAGCATCTCGGCAAGGCCCAGGGACGAGGTGGTAGAAGCAGTTTTGGGCGGCTTTCTGTCGGCAGTAATCAGATCGTCCAATATCTTCTTGAGGAGACGTAGTTCCTTCACAGCGTGCTCGATCAGTCCCAAGCCAATCAGTTTTGCAACCAAAGACGACATGCCGGCCTCTAGTTGGAGCTCTGGCAAGTTGATCTTGCCGGCAACCCGGAGTTGTCGGAGTGCTGACAACGCAACTCGGGCGCATTCGACCGTGGACAAGCAACCTGTCGAGGCATTCAATTTGGAAGGCGATCTCGCCGGCTTTCTCTCGATTTCGGGAGATGTTGAAACTCGGTTGAGGGACCGCGGCTGCATTGGCGCCATGGGTGCCGAGTTCGATCGTCGGACGCGCCTCCCAGGAGCAGTCTTCAGCAGATCCTCCGCTCCGGCAGCTGGGCCCTTTGGAGTCGCTGGTGGAGGAGCCTTGACGGCATCCCCAAGAGACTTCAATGTTGAGTTGACGATGTGTGTTGCGAGTATTGCCTTCTCCTTTGCTGACAGCTCGCCCTTGCCCTCCACTGCTGCCTTCTTGGGGCATGTTGTTTTCGAGGTTGCGCCATTGCGCTTCGTAGCGGTCGTTCGAGATGTCTTGGTGGTCTTCGTTGCGGCTGAAGAGGTGTCATTGTTGTCGTTTGGAAGGAGGAGCTCTTTGAGGAGAACGGTTGTCGCAGGAGTGCATGTTGCTATTGATGCAGCTGCTGCCTTGACCTGCTCTGCCTGGTCTTGTAGGGACGCCATGTAAAAACTCTTTGAAAGCTGAGGGTGACTGCTAATCATATCATGACCAAGACTGCAGAGAATATTCCAAGAAGCGCCTTAGGTAATGAGAGCAAAGAGCAACAAGCAAATGCAAATGCAAATGCAGATATAAGGTGCAGTGAAGGTCGTGAAATTCATGTGCGAGCAAGGCAAGTTGGAGTCGACCAGAGCTCATCCCAGCCCACTCGGGCAGAAAGCGGTTGGCACAGCAACTAGATGACCCATGTGCTCAAGGCAGGGGTCCAACTCATTGGTCTAGCTAGTTCTTCTGACCACTTGAACAAGTCTCCAATTCCAATTCCAATTCCAATTCCAAACTTGACAATTGCGAAATAACCCCTTGTGTAAAACGTCCCTCAAATTCCGAAGCCGACAATTGGTGGTGGAATAGAGGAACGACTCCCGTATGCTCTTCCCGTCCTACTACGAAATTTTGCATCTGCTAACATCTGCGTTCCCGGGGAGCCAGGAGCTATCTTGCAAGCTTCTTGTTGAGAGAGCCACCACTCAACCCCCCAACACCCAACTCCGAAGAACCACCACCATAGCGCAGCCATGGACCGACTCGCGATACAAAGGATGGCACGATCGCCTGCTCTCTTCCGGCCGACGGCAACACGGCGCATGATCCCCCAGACACCTCGACACAGCGCGCGCCTCGTCAGCATGCAGCCGCGCGTCGCCGAGACGTCCTTCTGGAAGTCGCTGATCCCGAAGCCGCTGCGCCGGGAGAACAGGACGGGTGGCAAGGGCGGTGCGCCGGCGGCCAAACCGAAATCTAAGGAGTGGAACCCGGCGACGTTCTTCATCGGCATATTCCTGCTGATCGGCTCCTTGTCGATCCAGATGATCGCGCTGCACAAGAGCTTCGACGCCTTCATGCGCCGCTCCGACGTGCGCATCGGCCTGCTGCGGGAGGTCGTCGAGAGGATCCAGAACGGCGAGACGGTCGACGTCGAGAAGGTCCTCGGGACGGGAGATCCGGACAAGGAGGCGGAGTGGGAAGAAGGTACGTGAGGCCCGGGTGGACTAGGGAGAGGGAGCCTTAGAACTTACTCTAACATGCGCGCAGTGTTGAACGAGATCGAGAAGGACAGTGCAATGCGCAACCCGAAGAAACAAGAGAAGACCAAAGCACCTGCAACATCATCACCGATGGCAAAGGCTGTTTCAGTCGCAGAACCCAAGGCAGAATCCACACCCGTACAAGAGCCGGCGAGAGGACGCACGGCATACTTCTTCTGAGATCTATTCTTACTATTGCAGGATGAGGTTTCGCTATGGATGCGGGCAGATCTATCATGAAACCATATCTTTGAAGACGCCGGCTCCCCTGCTGTCCAGATGCGTCGAATCCAGGGGGGCAGACTCCCCAGGAGATGATCGGCTCAAAGCACTGACCAGATCCGGAAGCAATCGCTCGGTGGTCATGTCTATCCTCACTCCTTCAGCCCCGCTCTGACCGGCATGCAAGTCGGTGATAAACGTCTCTTCTCCCCTCACACCGCCCATGTTCACAATGGCAATGGGCATGCCACGATCCTTGGCCCGTTTAGCCAACCTCCAAGCTGAATACGTGGCGAGCGAGGTGGCCAACACGAGCATCCTACCAGCGCCGTCTACAGCCTGCTCCGCGGCCACTTTTACCCTGCTGGGTATACTCTCGCCAAACATGATGACCGCAGGCTTGAGGATGCCCGCGGTGCTGGGCGGCGCCCAGGCGCCGTCCTGGTCAACCTCGACCCTTTGCCGAGTCCCGTCCGGCGCGGGCGGCGGAGTGGCCAAGCAATGCTGGCAGGCCGGGTAGCGGAAAGTGGTGTAGGGCGCATCCGGGAGATCCACATCTCCGTCAGGATTCGTGCGCATCCCGCGAGCCCTCCTCTCGTCCGGGTTCTCAGTGTCGAGCGCGCCCGAGGCCATGGCCTCGGCCAGGAAAGCAGCCCAGGCCGGGTTCAGCCGGGCCAGGTCCTCCTGGAAGACGTCTCGGGGGAACTCATGGTGGCAGGATGTACACACCAGTGACCTTAGATAGCCGTGAAGCTCCAGGGTTGGGATGTGTGGATGGGCCGTGGGGTGGAATGAATCCACGTTCTGAGTTATGACGGTTCGCACATTGCCGTAGCGGCCCAGATCACTGACTGCATGGTGGCCTGCATTTG
Organism: Diaporthe ilicicola; assembly: GCA_023242295.1. Lineage (NCBI taxonomy): Eukaryota > Fungi > Ascomycota > Sordariomycetes > Diaporthales > Diaporthaceae > Diaporthe > Diaporthe ilicicola. The sequence goes on along the minus strand of JALPVH010000171.1, from coordinate 63,839 downwards.
GTCGTGCCTTGTTCAGAGTGGTCCAGCCCAGGAATGATCGGGCCCAGTACCGTTTCCTGGCCTCATGTGAACTCAAGAACTCATGATGGTAGATGGGACGATATGTCTTATTCAGACGATAAGTCCCGTTGGTCCCCCGATAGTCTGCCAACCCCGATGCCACAGACAGTCCGGCTCCAGACAGGACGACGGTGTGGTCAGAAAAGCCCCTTTTGCGCGGGAGAGGAGATGTGAGGAACTCGCCCAGGGCAGCAACGGCCCCCTGGAGGGTGTTGGCCGAGGCCGGGATCACGGGAGGCGGAGCGAACTCAGCAGTATAGGGGATGCGTAGAAGAGATTTCTTCATTGCTCGCTCGGCGTGTGGCCTCTTGTTTCCCTCTCCTTCCCTTTTCTATTTGCAGTCCCGGAGCTAGAGACGACAGGTACGTAAGCCCTCCACGTACGCGGTCCTGCGGCCAAGACTTTTGTTGTGGGATTGGGATGGGACACGGGGAAAGATGTTCAGGGGCTGGCTGTGCCGTGGAAGCGAGAGAAACGGATCTGGCTGCAGAGATGCCCCGGTCCAGGTGCTCCGATATCAATGTGACATGGGCGGAGTGAAAGAGGACTGACTGCGTGCTGTAGAGTACTGCAGAGTAAGGGTTTGCTATCTGGCAGGTCTGGGTATGTCGGGATGAAGTGGGAACACACGGGCTGCGTACGCTGAGATGCTAAACGGCGTGCTTCTTGTTTGGGCAGGTCGTCGTCATGATGTACCAAGGGGCTTGTACTGGTAGGGGCGCAGATTTAGTACGCTGGTCTCGGCGGAGCCACGCTAGAAACAGTCAAGCCAACGCAACCGTGGGACGCCCCATGCCGAGGGTCCCCATTACCCGAAGGCACCCCACCATCTCCCATCACCAATGCCTGCTAGACATTGACAGTTGAATCCAAAATAGCCCAAAGCTCACTGGACAGGCCAGCATTCATCCCTCCCCTTCGTGCTGCATCGGGCTTAAGGTGGCATCAGTGAGTGGTGCGACGGCACGGCTGGCAGGCGGAGGGCAGATTGTCAGGAACAAGGTATTTGAAACATCCTGTCAATTGAGTGTTTATTATGCTCGTGTATATTTTTGTGCACTCAACGTCTTTGGGCTACCTGGATATGTGACAGCATCGCTGCTCTGCTTGTTTATTATCACTGTACCTACCTACCTAGGTACCTACCTAGGTAGTCTCTCAGGTAGGTATACTCATACATTTCGGTCAAGTACGCCATCACATTGGAGCAGTTCTATGAATGGTATGTTGTCCCAGCACTCACTGGTCGTGGCTTTTCACACAGGAACCCGGCTGCGGCTCCGGATTGCGGCGGACTCTGGGGTGGATATGCCTACTGCGTCGGAGTCTCATCTTGAGCACAGGATCGGACCCTGCCGTTCTTCGAAGGATGCACAATTCTGTAGGCAACAAGTTTCCAAACCGCGGCGACGGTTCTTTCTCCAAGTCTATTTTCTTAACACTTCAACTTTCTTCCAGGAGGCACTCTTACCTAGGTAGATCGTCTCGCCTAGAGATCTCAATGGCTTCATTTAGAATAGGCTCTTACACCTTTCTTTTCTATTTTGACCCTTTTTTTCCCTTCTTGACCTTTGCCCCCTTCTTAACATCTTTTTCTACTAGAAGAGATAGACCGTTGCCATCTATGGAATTGTTACTTTCTCGAGTGACTGTTGCTCGCCCTCCGGGATTGCCGGTGCCTTGGGCAGTTCGCCCGCGCTGACGGCGCCGTTCGTAAAAAGCCATTCATATCTGTCTTTGCGTTTTCTTCTAAATTTGCAGTTTTTACCATATTGCAGCTTGTCAGACGGTCTGCATCTAGAGAGCGGCATATAGAGTCATGACGTGGATTTCACTGGCATAAGTAGCAACTTTCCCTCGTTGTTCCTGTTACTGTCTTCCTGTGCTCAACATCTTGTCGTAGCTTTGTGGACGGTGTATGTCTACGTGCTGATTGCACGCAGGACCTGCTCCTCCGGCAGGACAAGGTTGGTGCGTGTCGGCATCGCGTTGGCCTCGCGACGCGGTCACGACTCAGTAAACGAATCCTCCGTCGCGCTCTAGAGCACTCGTGAGAAACAAAAGAACAGTGATTAAACAACTTCGAGAGTATGTCCAAAAAGTCCTTCAGAAGAAAATCTCGTTCACTATACAATACAGACTGGCACCTCATCGCCCGATAGGTATGTTGGGTCTCCGACATACCCATGTCTCAGCCCTAACCCTAGGGTTCCTTTCGTGGTTCGTCATCCCTATAAATATATGGGAGATCCTTGCCTCCCCCCCGCTTAACATATTAGACTCGCGATACTGCCTCTGGAGGCTTGCTCTGCCAGCATCAGCCCTGTATCCGATCAGAATAAAATGGCAACTTATCCGGACACTGACGCAGACCCCGCCGGAGCACCACCTGGCTTCCAATATTGTGTACACGGCCCTCCGGGATCCTAAGTACGATATCCGCCTCCTCGAGATCCTCGAGTACGATGAAGAAAGGCCGGTCAATTGCAGACTTGAGGTCTTCCAGCTGCAAGAAATCCGGGCTGCTGGCATATCCCGATACAGGGTGTCTTTGTGGGCAGGGCAAGTTTGACCGAGCTAATAAGCCTCACTCAGGAAAGCTCATTTTAAGATCAAACCCCCTCACCGTGAGCGCAGTCAAACTCTGATCTCACGACTATTCGAGACTCAGGGGCAGGTCAACTCGAGGGACGAATATTTGGGTAGTTGGTGTACAGGAGATATAGCCGTGAGGAGTCGTATGTATGTATGTGAGGAAGGGATGGATTGCTGACGATGATGTGTTATGACCTGATGGGATGGGGACAGGGGGACGGTTGCTAGCTGTCGTTATCTCCAGGGCTGTTAGGGTAGACTAGACTAGCCGACTACCTGAGTGACCGACTGACTCTGCACTGCACTGCAGGAACGGCAGAATTAGATTTCCAACCTCTTCGACGAGTCCTGCCTGCATTCAGTACCCTCACTGTACGTGCCAGAATACATGTGCGCGACTTGCGACAGAACTCCATCCCGACCGTGTTTCCAAAACCTTGGTTCGTTTTCTGCTCTGCTTCTGCTCTGCGCGCCTGAGCCTCTGTTCCACGCACATCGGCCCCCCGATCCGCCGCACATCACCATCACATTACATCAGGATACATTACTCTACATTAAGTACACTACTTTTTTCATTGAGGCGCGTTGTCCACACACCCACTTGCGCGTCGCCTGTCTGCCGTACCGTACACTACTCACTCTCCTTCCCACTTCCGAACCCCAGTAATAAGGCTGTTTCGGCGTGGCCTCGATTGATGCCTCCCTCCAGCCCCTCGTCTTTGTGCTTGCGAATCCCGTCTGGGTACAAGTATGCAGGGTCCCAGCTCAGGCTCAGGCTCAGGCTCAAGAACTCCAAGTCCCGATCAGCACCTGTTTCCGTCCCGCACCTTGCTCCGACCTGTGCCCGCATCCAGACCACATCAAACCACTTGAGGCCACCTCAACCTCATCAGCCGCAGCAGACCCGTGTCTACCAAACCTCTCCTTCGTCCTGTCCCACCCCTTCTGCTCCTTTCGCTCCTTCACAATCTTGTTCCTCGAGACCAATACCACCTACACAGTCGCAATTCACCCAGTCTCCCGTCTACCACCACCATTACCGCTTGCGACCGACTTGGCTGTCTGGCATCATGGCGACGGCAACCCAGACCCGGACACACGCCGGCAACTCGCACTCCCACCATGACAACGTCTACCTGACCTCGCAAAACAAGAAGGATGCCGGCGTGCGAATCACCCGGATCGGGCTCTACTCCAACCTGGGGATGGCCATCGCAAAGTTCGTCGGCGGATACCTGTTCAACTCCCAGGCCATGATCGCAGATGCCTGGCACAGCATGACCGATCTTGCCTCCGACATCCTAACCCTCGCGACCGTGTCCTTTAGTCTGCGACCGCCGAGCGATACATACCCGACTGGCTTCGGCAAGGTCGAGAGCTTGGGCTCCCTGGGCGTCTCGGGCATGTTGCTGGCAGGAGGTGTGTTCATGGGGATGAGCAGCGTGGAGTCGCTGTACGCGCACTTCTTCATGGACCCTACCGCCGCGGAAGCCTTGCTGCACCACGGCCACGGGCACAGCCACGGCGCGGGGCCAAGCTTGCACGCCGCCTGGCTGGCCCTGGGGACGGTGCTGATCAAGGAGTGGCTATACCATGCGAGTAAGTATCGAAAAAACAGCGGCCTTTTCTCAGACGAGGTGTCCGTACGTGTTGCTGACTCGTGTGCGCCCTGCTGCAGCCATGAAAGTTGCGAAAGAGCGCAAATCCGCCGTCCTGGCCTCCAACGCCATCCACCACCGTGTCGACAGCTGGACGGGTATCGTCACCCTGCTCGTGATCCTGGGCGCAAACTTCCTGCGAGACGCGACGTGGCTTGACCCCGTCGGAGGTCTCCTGATCTCGTTCCTGGTTATAAAGGGTGGTTGGGGCAACACTCTCTCTTCGCTCTACGAGCTGGCCGACCGGACTGTCGACGATGAGGTCAAGAGGTCAGTCAGGAAGCAGGTGTCGAAGAGCTTGGAAAGCGTCACTGAAGGCCACGAGGTTGAGCTTCGTGATGTTTCGGGCATCAAGTCGGGCCAGAACTACCTGATTGATCTGGAGCTGGCGGTCCCCAGCACCTGGACCATTGAGGACACCCGAGACGTTGAGACGGCGGTGCGGACATTCATCGGAAGCAAGGTCCGTGGTGTCAGGAAGGTGCGGGTACGCTTTGTGCCCAAGACCGCAGATGGCGAGATTCCCAAGTTCGACGAATTCATTCCCGGGTCCGTCAGCCCACAGTCAAGCCCAGAGCCCGAGGAGGACAACCACAACCACGAGCATGGCAATGGCAATGGCAATGGCAATGGCAATGGCGACGGCGACGGCGACGGCGACGGGCACCACAAGCAGAATTGAGGGCATACAGTTTGTACAAGGCGTGATCTGGAGCGAGTGAGGATGGCAATGTATCAGTTCAAAGGCTTGGCTTGAATTGTACATATGTACACACTACCTGAGGAGGTAAGATACACAACGAGGTCGGGTTGGCATTTGGGCGGCGTTCAGGAGAAAGGGAACAAGAGGCCACTTGACTGGCCCGTCACGATATTACCACGAGATGCATCGCATTTCAATTCGTTTTGTCGGTTTAATATACTATTGATACTATTGTCACGAGACGGTCTCTGTGCACCACCTGATGTTCTTGCCGCAGACGGCATGGTCCAGTCACAAGTGAGAGAAGTGCTTCGCAAACCTTCAACCTGCTCGGTATGCATGCATATGCAGCCCGGATGGGAATCAACCCAGGTCAAACGATGCCCTACCCTGCCTACCCGTGCACAAGAGGAGGGACACGGCCAGGTACCGGGTCTCGGTGATTGGTGCGGCAACATGACAGACCCTTTCTAGTGCCGCGACGGCATTGGATGCCCTTGGCCCAGCTCGCAAGAATGATCTCAGGCTAAAGTCGGTCCAGTCGGTGGCTCGTCCGCTCACGACGAAGTACAAGGCTGATTGTCAACCTGCTCTCACCGTAGGATAACCGTAATAAACGTGTAATGTCATGCCCCGCGATGCCCCACGTCCGTCCACGACGTCCGGTCCGTTTCCAAGAGTATATGTGGACACGCTTTCGCCACCACGAGCCTTGCTGACCTTCACATGTGTCGCACGTTCCAGTCAAATCTGAAGTGAATTGCAGTAACTGAAGTCCCGTGTCGTCCTGAACCTGTCTTGAAACTATCTTCGCGCCTCCGAACCAGGCAGGAACACACATAGCACAAAATGAGTGAAGAAGGCCCCTTGTACCTGGGGTTCGACCTCTCGACCCAGCAGCTCAAAGGTGCGCCTCCCTCGTCCTCAAGTTTACCCTCACCGTCGCTCTCATTTCCCGCCATGCCAATTGCATCACTCCACCCCATGTGCACACAGCTCACACCCCCACAACAGCCATCGTGATCCAGTCCGACCTGCAGGTCCTCGCCGAGGCAAAAGTCGACTTTGACGCAGACTTTGGCAAGCAGTATGGCCTCAAAAAGGGCGTCCTGGTCAACGACGCCGAGGGCGAGGTCTTCGCGCCCGTGGCCATGTGGCTCGAGGCCATCGACCTGGTGCTGAGCCGGCTGCGGGACAACAAGGCGCCCCTGCACCGCATCAGGGGCGTCAGCGGCGCCTGCCAGCAGCACGGCAGCGTGTACTGGAACCACGACGCCGAGAGGCTGCTGGGCGCCATGGACGGCAGCGGCCCCGCGTCCCTCAAGGACCTCCTCGCCGGCTCGCTGAGCCACCCCTACGCGCCCAACTGGCAGGACCACAGCACCCAGGCCCAGTGCGACGAGTTCGACGCCGCCCTGGGCGACAAGCCGAGGCTGGCTGATGTCACGGGGAGTGCGGCGCACCATGTAAGTCCTGCAGCACAATGGCTGTGCCAAAAATCACTCCTTACGAGGTGCATTCACATACGGGAAGAAAAGGTTAAATGCTTACGCCCCCTGGCTCGCAGCGATTCACAGGCCCCCAGATCATGCGCCTGCGCAAGAAGCTGCCCGACATGTACGCAAACACGGCGCGCATCTCGCTCGTCTCGTCGTGGCTCGCGTCCATCATGCTGGGCGCGATCGCGCCGCTGGACATCGGCGACGTGGGCGGCATGAACCTGTGGGACATCCGGGCGGGCAAGTGGGACGAGAAGCTGCTGCTGCTGACGGCGGGCGAGCAGGCCGGGGTGGCGGCGCTGCGGTCCAAGCTGGGCGAGCCACGGCAGGACGGCGGCGGCAGCATGGGCTCCGTCTCGGCCTACTTTGTGAACAGGTACGGCTTCAGCCCGGAGTGCCAGGTCGTGCCCTTCACGGGCGACAACCAGGGCACCATCCTCGCGCTGCCGCTGCGCCCGCTCGACGCCATCGTCAGTCTGGGCACGTCAAGCACCTTCCTGATGATCACCCCCAAGTACAAGCCCGACCCCTCGTACCACTTCATGAGCCACCCGTGCACGCCCGACCAGTACATGTTCATGCTGTGCTACAAGAACGGCGGGCTCGCCCGCGAGCGCGTGCGCGACTCGCTGCCGCCCGTCGCCGCCGGCGAGCCCGACCGGTGGGCCAACTTCAACGAGGCGGTGCTCTCGACGCCGCCCCTGGACGTGCGCGATGCGGCTGCCGACCGCGCCAAGCTGGGCCTGTACTTCTACCTGCCCGAGATCGTGCCCAACATCAAGGCCGGCACGTGGCGGTACACGTGCAGCGCCGCGGACGGCAGCGACCTGCGCGAGGCATCCGGGGGCGGGTGGCCGGCGGCCAAGGACGCGCGCGCCATCGTCGAGTCGCAGGCACTGTCGATGCGGCTGCGGTCGCAGAACCTTGTGCACGCGCCCGACCCGGCGCGGCACCCGGAGCTCCCCGCGCAGCCGCGGCGCATCTACCTCGTGGGCGGCGGCAGCCTGAACCCGGCCATCGCGCGCGTCGTCGGCGACGTGCTGGGGTCCGCCGAGGGCGTGTACAAGCTCGACGTCGGGGGCAACGCGTGCGCGCTCGGCGGCGCGTACAAGGCGCTCTGGGCGCTCGAGAGGGCCGGCGGCGAGACGTTTGACGAGCTCATCGGGAAGCGGTGGCACGAGGAGGGCGCCGTCGAGAAGGTCGGCGACGGGTACAGGAAGGGCGTGTTTGAGCAGTACGGCCGAGTGCTGGGGGCCTTTGGGGAGCTGGAGAAGAAGATTTTGCAGGTTGCTCATAACTAGACTTGGTACTTTGGAGCCAATGGCTTCATGAACTGGAAGTATGCGAAAGACTCATTACTTGACGATATTGATCTCGCGGTTGTTGATTGTTGTACTCGTTCATCACAATTCGCGACCCTCAGCGAGCCCAATATTTCCGGGCAACTGTGCTACAGCTTTACTCATTTCGTCGTTCCAATTCCATAATACTATCTTGCATCCCAGTCATCTCCATCTTTGAGATAAGAAATATTTTTTAATTTTCGTCCAATGCTATCAAGGTGCCCAGGTTAGCCTGATATGCCCAATGCCGAAATAGAGAATGTCAGGGAGTTCCAGCCAGGCACAGCACTAATAACAGAATAGTCCAAGTGCCAAAGCGCCTACAGTAAGATGGAGCCGGAAAAAAAAACCACGACGTCACCACCTCTTCTTCCATCCCTCGTCATACCCTCTCTCACATGCAAATAATTCCACGTTGACATCCATCCATTCATTGATAAACAAACATTACAAAAGAGAAACTGGAGATTTAGCAGCCATATCAGAACATATATACGTTACAATCCAATCAATCTGGATCCCCACCCGGCACTTATTATACCATTGTCAGATCCCCCTTTCCCTCTGATGAATCAAGGGGTTTGTCACGCCATTTGGACAGACGAATAGAATAGCACGGCTCGGAGCAGGCGTAGAGTCAACTATCCAACCAACCACCCAACGCAGAAAAATGATACTGGGACCCGTGTCATACCTCGACTGCATTGTGTTCTGTGTCTTCCTCGCGCCTCAGCTCATCCTCAGCGTCGGCCTGTTCGAGACCGTGGTGACGGTGCTGCAAACGCTCCCCTTCTTAGGTACATCACAGACCGACACAAAGCCACTGTTGCCCAGAAAGAGCTGACACGCCAGGGGCAAACACCTAGTCTTCAAGCTACCTGTGGGCTTCATCTACGAGCGCTACTTCTCCAGGCGCGAGGCACAGCCGGCATTCGTCCGGCAAGCCTCCCCCTTTGAGGACTTCGTCGTCCGGTGTGTGCGGTATGCCTTTGCAAACATCCCTCCCAAGGTGGGCCGCGTCTTCTTCGGGAAGAAGGTGGCCCTGCCCTGGCTGAGGTGGCGGTTGCTCCGCCATGGCTACCTCAGGTCGCCTGTCTACTTCAAAGAGTACCAGGACGACCACATCCGAGGGGTGTGGGCCATCTACGACCCTGCGTCGAGGCCAGACATCATTGTACACTATGCTCATGGTGAGTCCTCCCCAAGCTTGGCAGGGATCAACCGAGCGCTGAGAACATTCAAGGCGGAGGCTTTAGTATGGGCTCGCCGTATTTCTACCTGGAATTCCTCCTCACTTGGCTCTCCCTCTTGAAACGGGCAGGTTACAGGAACCCGGCAGTCTTCGGTCTGGACTATACGCTCGTGCCCGACTCCAGCTTCCCGACCCAGCTCGCCGAGATGGTGAATGGGTACGAGCATGTCCTCGCCATGGCGGGTAATGATCCGTCTATCGTCTGCGTTGCAGGAGACTCAGCGGGAGGGACCCTGACTCTGAGTTTGCTCCAACACCTCGCGCAGCCCGTGTCGGCCAGCAAGAGCAGGCATTTGCCAGGGGATTCGCGCCATCTCGAAAAGCCCGGCATGGCTGTGCTCATCTCACCGTGGCCCACCCTGCAATCTCAACTGTACCAGAATAACCGCAGCGACTTCCTCGACGTGCCGGCGCTGCATCGTTATGCCGCCCAGTACGCGGGCAGTGTCGATCTGGTCGACGATCCCATCGCATCACCCGGGAATTGTACAAAATTGCCGTGGTTGAAAGAAGCAACCCCAACAAAAGGTATGCATGTAGTATACGGGAAAGAAGAAGTGTTTGCACCTGAGATCGAAAGGCTCGTGCAGAAGCTGGACAAGGCAGGGGCGCCTGTCACCAGCCAAGGTGAGACAGGCGGCATACATGCGTGGCCGGTCGCATCATTATTTCTCAGCGACACGGAGGAAAAGAGGCTCAAAGGCCTCGGGGCCATTGTGAAGGAGATGAGGAACGGTATTCCACCATCCAAGAATTACAAGCCCGTGGGTTGACTCACTCCCGAGCGAGCAAGGTGCCATGTCAGATTAGATCAAGTAATTTATTGCCATCACTGGCGCAGCTAGCCGAGAGGGAACCATAGCCTGGGACTCGGCTTCTTCTTGACTGCTGAGGTTCGCCTCCGGAAAAAAGGATTGCTCTTCCTGTATCATCATCCATGACTGCGCCGCGGAGAGTAAATATCAAAAATGCCAAGCCTTTGGGGAGGCCAATCCCCACTAACCTGGGCCTGCCTCCCGCCGGTACTGCTCAGGCTGAGGCATGGGTTCGAAAAAAGAAGACAGCTTGACTGATGAGGGGCAACCCCGAAAGTAAACCTTAGTTACCTTCACCTACCTTCACAACGTCGGCTCCATCGGCTATCAAGATGAGTGTTAGAGGTGGATGATGGTGATGATGATGGTGATGATCAAAGGACTTGTCTCTGCGCAACAAGACAGTCGCGAATGGAGCCGGGAGGAAAGAGAAGAAAATAGCTTGGTGCCGATCCCCAGACGGAGGGAGTCGGGCATGAAAGGCGGGAAGGCTGATGAGAGGTTGCCATGCCTCTTGAGGACAAGCGCGTGCCCGAGGTGACCTGGCCTCTTGCAGAAGCTGCTTCTGCGGGCTGGGAGGCTGGAAGCTAGCAGAGGTTGGGCGGGGACGACGTGCATATAAAAATGGGCAGCATGTCCCACGAAAGGAACTCGTGCCGTGCCCCTCATCGAAGAAGGCCCTAGCTCCGAGCCCGCCCTCCCTTTTTTTAGCATTTGTTTACTCCACTGCGCAGTTTTGCTGTCCGTCCGGTAGCCTGCTGCGTACCGTACCCAACAGTACCGGTACCTCGTTGCGCTTGACTGCCGAGAGAGAGAGAGCGCATCATCACTACCGACGGCCTGGATATCCATAAACCCATATCCATATCCATATATCCATATCAATATTCCATATCCAAGTTCGAGACCCTGCATTGTGCAGGACAATCCGATTCGACAAAGATCAGGCAGCCTCGGGACTTGGTTGCTCTCATTGTCTCTCTCTCTCTCTCTCTCTCCATCTCTCTCTCGCGCGCGCGCGCTTGGGAACCTTGGTTCCAGGAGTGGTCATCATCACCAACCAGGCTGCAGCTTGGTTGCTTGTCTCTGCCTGCAAGAGCAGGAGGGGGACTGCGCACCCTCAGCCGTAGTCTTCTTGTCGCCAGCAGTCATCAGCTTTCTGTGAGACTGGGTTCGAGTTGATACCCAAGGTTCTCTCTAGTTCACTAGCAGAAGCGCGTCTGACCGGGCACAGGCTGAGACGGAGGAGGAGTCCAGCCCCACCTTGGGTCTGAGGATTGATTGCATCCCAGCAGTGCATTTGCCTGCATAACCGGGAAACAACAGCCTGCCCTTTGATCCAGAATCTGAATGAAGACCTGGATCGATTGACCACGGGCTGTTGCAACAAAAAGTTGAGGAGCGAGGCAGGCAGGAGGGAGCTCAGGACCAAACCCTGGGAGCTTTGGAGAAAAAGGCCTCCGTTTCCAAGCCCACCCAGCCTGTGTTCTGCATTAGCCCCACCCACCCTGTCACCTTGCCCCTCCATCAGCAGCTCCCCCAAGGCCCCGAAGGCCCCCAAGGTCAAGGCCAAGGTTGCAGGTTGCAGGTTGCAGGTCGCAAAAGGTGCTCCTTCCCGAGCTTTGTCTTTGTCTAGCAGCCGTTGCGTCGAGAGAGAGCAAGGTTCCTTGACCTGCACCTGCAACTGGGCAGCTGCATTGGCAGGCACCCTTTATTACCTTGGTCTTGCCCAGCACCGCCGAATTCCAACGGTCCCACTAAAAAGTATAAGAGACCCGTTTACGTTCCTGGTCTGGCCCTTCTTTGTACTGTACCGTCAGCCAGTACTGCACCGACACCCCTGTTACGTTATTTGTCCTGAGAGGTCCCCAGTTTCCAGTTTCCTGTTCCAGTTCCAGTTCCAGTTCCGGCACCGTTTTGGTTATTACCCGCAGTGAGTGGGAAAAGGCGCGAGAGTTTGTGTGAGTTTTGTGTGTGTGAGAGAGGGGAAAAAAGGAACAGACATGTCTGAAGAAGGCACATATGCACCTAAAAGCCCCGACCTGGCGTCCTTCTTTCAATCTCAACCTGAAGACCAACACCAAAACCGACACCAAAACCAGCACCCAGACCCAGACCCAGACCCAAACCCAAACCCAAACCCACTTTCGCACCAGCACCAGCACCAGCACCAGCACCATCAGCAACCACAACCCCCACCAGTCAGCCCGTCGCCCCAGAACATTAACTGGTACCACACCCCCGGCGGCGGCGACCAAGGTCACTCCCGATCTTATTCATATTCTGCCCTGTCTGCCCAGAGCCCAACTGGCCCGGTCTTCTCCAGCTACTCTTCCTACCAACCTCTGAGCGCAACAACGCCCACAGTCCCATATTCACCGCGTTTTTCGCCCCACCAACAACACCAGCAGCTGCAATCGCATCCCCAGGCACAACCGCAACCGCAACCGCAACCGCAACCGCAACCAACACATTCACAACCCCAACAGCCTCCTGCTTATTTCCATTCTCCCACCGCAATTCCCCACCAACAGCTACCCGCTCAGACACAACAACAACGACCCGCCTATCAACCGCCATACCCACAACAACACGCCTACCAACAGCAGCAAGGATACCCTCAGCAGCCACAATATCCACACGAGGTGCAGCCCTACGCCCAACCCGAGGGTTCTTTTCATCACCACCAGCAGATCAAAGGTCCATTCCCGCCCGACACCATCAAATCCGAGGACAATCCAGAGGACCAAAACATGCCACCCAGACGCTCTGCTGCAGCTGCAGCCGCCGCTGCCGCCGAGGCCGAGGCTGCAGGAATGATGGAGTCGCCAGTCAAGACCAAGTTCCCCACCGCCCGCATCAAGCGCATCATGCAGGCCGACGAAGAGGTTGGCAAGGTCGCTCAGCAGACGCCCATCGCCGTCGGAAAGGCCCTCGAGCTGTTTATGGTGCAGCTGGTGACCAAGAGCGCCGACGTTGCGCGCGAGAAGAACTCGAAGCGCGTCACCGCCGCCATGCTCAAGACTGTCGTTGAGGCTGACGACCAGTGGGACTTCCTGCGGGACATCGTGAGCAAGGTTGAGCACGACAAGGACGGCTCCAAGGCCAAGGCTGCCAAGACCGAGAGCAGCGACACCGAGGAGGAAGTCGAGCCCAAGAAGAGGAGGGGCGGCCGCAAGAAGAAGGCGGCGTAGGAGTCAGGCTCAGTAAGCGGATGGATGGAGTCACTCAAGACACAACCATTACCTGTAACGAAGTCCCGAGATGTGGCCTTGCCGAAGGGAGTTGGGGGGAGTCCGTCGCGTTATCACCAGTTGCTGCAGGGAGCGAGGCAGAATGGACCCGGAGAGACAGGAGTGGCTCTCGATTGCAATATCACGGCCAGTCTGTCGCGGGCATCCGGAGCTGCAGCAAGGGAATAAGTCGCGACACGTCGGCCATGTGAATGGTCCGAATTCCAGGTAAAATAACCGGTGCATGATGTATCACCGGTGTTTTATTTGGCTGTGGAACTGTCGCTCTGAAGGCGGGCCGTGACCAGGAGGTCTGCGAAACCAAGCACAAGCTTCAGTCTTGACTTGTGAGCGCCTTGCAATGTTTTGCAACGCTTCTTAGCGAGACGAGCGATCGGAACAATATGTACCGTACCATACAGAACAGGTGCAAGTCGCGAGGTGGCGGGCGTGACGAAAAACATAGGGGCCAGGCCAGCTTGCAGCTTGCTGCTATGTAGCAAGCAAAATCTAGCTTGGGGCTGCCAAAAATTCAGATACGTACAATGTGAAGAACTACACACGCCATCACAATACGCAAAGGCCGAATTGTTTTTGACTTCCACCGGACGTCACACTAGAAGGTCTGACAAGCTATTCTGGTGGTTGTGATATTTCTCGTCACCGGCGCTGGTCAGGCATACGCAGAGGCATACCCACCAGGAATGTCCGAGGCCCGGGTTCTCTTCCGAGGCTGATTTCGTAGTCTAATCTCCTCCGGAATAGAGCTCCACAAGAACCTAAGAGAGGAGGCCGCAGCGTGCCAACGTTGGTTCGGCAGGAACATAGGAGACGGGCCAACGACAGAGTGAGCCAGGGACCCGCTCGGGCACGATGCGTTCTTTGATGGGCAGGCAGGCAGGCATACAGCACAAGCAGGGTTTAAATCAAACCAGAAAGAGGAAAGATTGGACCTCGTCGAGTCGGTCCTTAGAAGGGGACCTTTTCTTTCACGACAAAGACCAGGAAGGATGCGACAACGTATTGGATTCGATGTGGATGAGACATCATGCTCAGTCATGCCCCTGCGAGCTTATTAGACAGACATACGGAGCAGAGTATATATGAGCCGCTCCACCCCTGCTGTTCCCATCTCTTTGTGGGGTGAGGAACGACAGTGTGAGCAGCCACGTTCTCTCTTTTTCTCCTTCCTTCTTCCTCGAGACCCGACGACATACCCAGGACCAAATGTCGGGCGGTCCCAACGCCGTTTCAGATGCTGTTTTGATAGTGATGGTGGTGGTGTTGATAATGATGTTCAACCATGCGTGTCCACACTGTCATGGCTCGGATTTCCATACTCTATAGTCATATCATCGGTCCCTGATTGACGCGTGACTATTCTAATATATACCCTGTGTTCGATATTGGAATGTGTCATATCTGTAGACACTATCAGCATGACTGTGCTCCCCAAAACCCTCTCTCTAGCACCATCGCAACTTACAGTCGAGTATAGTAGCTCCCGATGGACTTATTGATCAGATCCGTCTCGACAAATTGCTCGGCGTCATCGGCGCTCAGCTGAAGCTGGAAGCGCTGTCGCAGGTTTGTTGTCACCGTCACCACACCGGCGGCGTAGCAAGGCATCTTCGAATCCCGGCCCATCATGGCGACGAGGTCAACGATGTTGTCGGCCGATCGTCGAAGCGCTGTAGCATCGTCAGTTGTGAGCCCGATTGTGTCTGCCTATGTGGTCCATACCTTGGAAGGCTTGCTTGCACAGTCGTTTGAAGTCGCCCCACTCGGGAGACCCTATCCCGCCCAGAACTTCCACATACTCGTGGGTGAGCTTGAACGGTGCTGCCTCGAATCCAACAGACCCAGGGGAGTTCGACAGCATGAAGCCAAAGTCGATATGTACAATGTGCCCCTCATTGTCGATTAGGACGTTTCCATTATGCCGATCTTTCAGCTGCAGCACATATGAGATGACACTGTACGCCGCAAGCGACCGTTTGAAAGCATCAACACCAGCTTTGTATGGCTCGCTATCGGATGCGCCAAACGCCTTGGCGAAATGGTCCTTCAGTGTCGCGATTCGCCTCTTTGGATTTGCGCCGGCCTCGGCCTGCGCCAACGTCAAACTGCGCTTGATGGAGTGAAGCGAGACACCGTTCGTGATCGTCTCGATGAGGCCCGAAGACTCGCCCGTCACCAAGATTCGCATTACCTTCACCCAGACCCCAACCTTGGCATCGGTCCATATCTTGTCGCATACATCGATGAGCTGACAAGCGAAGGCTTCTTGCCTCAAGTCAGCACCAGTCTTCACAATGACGCTTATCAAATCCCAGTTCTTCATCCAGCCGTACGGTGACGATCGTCGTATACGTTCTTTCTTCATTTGCCAAGCTTCGCCAAAGACGGCAGCACTCGGGTCGTCCCGGTCACCTTTTCTTTGAAGGCCACCAGTTTTGAAGTCGTTTTCCATTCGTTCCACGCCGGCACTCGCATTTAGTGCCGGATCAAGGTTCGTGTCCTCATCGACTTCTTCGGGGTTCGCCGCTGCGTTTTGGACCGTGGTCTTGGCCATTATCTGATCAAAAGTTGGACCATGTCCGTCGTCTGCCTCGAAGTTTTGTTCCTCCAAGCTCTGCATGCTCGCAATGATCTTCGCACGGATCGCCGCAACCTCGTGCTTCGGTCGTTTGCCACTGGTGGCGTCCAATTGAGCCAGCATCTGGGAGGCAGTTCGCATGTGCGTTGCTAACGCAGAGAAGTCCGGCTGGTCCACAGATGCGTTTCGGGGGTTTGTGTTGATGGTCATCCTCCTCAAAGAGCGGCTGCTAGGACTGCTGGAGCGACTTGTCGAAGTGGCTGAACTCCTCGGCGTCACCATCTCGGAACTCGTCGACACTGTTGGAGTTAGACTCGGTAGGCGCTGGGGAGCTGGTTTCCTAGTTTTGGTGGCCTTGCTGTCGACAGGCTTCAGCGCGGGTGACGTACCGAGGTCTCCAGAGGATGGCTCAAAAACGCTGTCAGCAGATTCCGTAGAGGGGTCCGGTATCTTCGACGTGGGAATTTTTGGTGACTCGGATAGGTCGAAGATGCGCCGTCTCGATCCTTGCTCCGCCACTAGTGTAGCCAGTAATCTCTGGTTGTCTTGAGAGTCGGGGTCGAAGGTGAAGTCGTCGCGTAGTATCTCGACCATCAGAAGGTAAGGCACCTTTTCTGCGCTATTAAGGACAGTTGCCTCTGCTGGGTTAATCCTTACGATCCTGTGGTGTTTGCTCCTCGAGGGAGACCCATCTGTCAAAGTCGGTGGGCAGATCACGGGGATGTCTACCTCGGCCCTGTTCGACATTGCGGTTAGCGTATTCGGTTGAGAACTGTGTCTCGAGCCGTGCGACATGACAGAGGAGCAGGTCTCAGCAGTAGACTTTTCGGAGTCTTACACTCCCAGGTCGCGGTAACAGTCCAGGGTCCACATGAGAACAGACGGTTGCCAGCCAGTGGGATATCGACTGTTTGATCACTCGTGGTCACCTCATCGGGGATGATCACCAGTCAAACCCCCGAATATGAGGGTGTGTGAACCAACATCCTGACTTTGTGGCAATCCCAGATATTGTTACCGCCGACTGGCTCCTCAACCACGTCTCACCAGTCGAGGAACATTTTCGAGGAGAACTTAGGGTGCGGAAAGTACTAACGGCAAGTCCTGGGCAATCAAGGCCAGCTCAGCTCGAAGAGCGCTCAGGCGAGCTGCTTTCGGGACAACAACCAGCCTATTCGAGATGTCCTCCAACGCGGTCAGAAACTGTGTCTGACATCGGAAGTAATTCTGTCTCAGGAGCCTAGCTCTCTGGATCGTTGACATGTCGCTCTTGCTCAACACGCCTTTGACGCGCTCGGAATGCCGACGAGTCAACAGCGGATTCTCGGACGGTGGTAAGCCCGCGGTTACAGGAGTCGGAGGCCTGGGCGGAAGAGGCGACTTCACCTCGGGCAAAGGGAGGGAGGCCGTGCTGAGCCGCGCGTCTATGGCCTTCATATCCAGGTGACTCGTTGGCCGCTTCGGCGGTTGCGCAGGAGTAGGTAAGGTCGAGCCAGAGGATGAAGTCGGTCGCGAAGGCGGGAGATTCTGTTTCCGTGGGGTGCCAGGTGAGTCCCTGGGGGGTGAGCCCCTGGGATCTGGCGCGCTTGTCACACGACCGCCATCTCTCGTCGTGCGCCTCGCCCTGTTTGCCTGAGCGGCCGAGACGGTTTGTGCCCTAGCCATTTTCGGTTGCGCCGATTCCAGTACAACATCGTCGATGGGCTGTGGTTTCTTGGCCTGCGCCACAGCGAGAGGTCCTGCCCAGTGGGGCAAGCCGGGAACGGCCACGCTGGACAGTATCAGACTCGCCAGGACGGTGACCGGCAGCGCGTTTTCCTTTATCTTCTCATGCCTGGCTGTGTCTCCCAGCCCAAACACTATGTGCTGGACCTTATTGTAAACCCTTCGACAGGTTCTGAAAGCCTCGGAATGCGGATTGGACGAGAGATCGGTCAGATAGCTCTGGAACAGCCAGAAGGCCTGGATACGCATTAGCAGGCGAGATCGTGGGCTCGCAGCCGGGAAATGACACTGACCAGCAGAGCTCCAGAGACGGATTCCTCGCAGAGGTCCAGCAGGAACTCCTCCAGTGCCATTGACTCATTGTTGACGCTGATGATGAGATGGCACAGCTCGGGAAGGAAGAACTCGACATCCTCGTAGGGGAATTGGCGTAGCTTGTTGCAGAGCACATAGTGGATTCCAACATGGTCGGCGTATCGACTGCGCGTGACAGGTGTTAGCTCGAGCGGATGCTGGATATGACACGGGGGCGGGCGCAGACTCGAGGGGAATCGATGGGGCTCGAGAAGACGTACGTGAGGTAGGAGACGGAGAGAAAGGGGTTCTGGTTGAAGACGTCGCTGTCAAAGAACCTCTGTAAGAGGTCCCACGACATTGGATCCGCAGGTGGTCAAGAGACAGGTTATTTCGAGGCTTGGGTCGGAGCTGGATGGGTTCGGGGACGGAGGCGGCGGCGGCGAGAGGCACGAATACGAGGCAGTCTACCGAGACGGGGCGGGCGCGAGGAAGGAGTGACGGGAATACAAGCCGCGAGCGCGGGTTGCTTCATATAGATTCGACATTAAAGTGTTGTAACGGGTAGTGAACTTTCATGGCCGACAGCTCAGCAAGGCATGGGTTGTAGGAGAGGACCTTGTCGGCGGCGTCGTCCAGCGGAAGAGGGAGGTTTGTGGTGGTGTCGTGGTGGTGTTATAGTACAGCAGAGCAAAAGGTCAATGCAATTGGAGGCAGCCAGGCTGTATACAACCAACTAGTCTGACCGTACAGTAATGGTAAACCACCTACCACGATGGTCCGCTCCGGGCGGGAAGGGTCCTGTTTGGGTGTGGTTTGGGCCCCTCGGCGGGAAGCTCCCCGAGGCCGTCCGGCACTCTCTAGCTGTCCTGACAGGTCCTTAGCAGTCAGGCCCTGCAGCCCATTTGTCAACCTGCGCTTGGAGGAAGCTCCCAGCCGACCCCACTTGCACAGGTGCACCCATTTGTCAGGTCAGGTCAGGTACTCCGTACCTGGCATCTGGCACTTGGGTAGTGTTCTACCAAGGTACCTAGGTAGTGTAGGTATTATTATCTACCGCGATAATCTGTATATGAGTCGCCTATTCACCGAAAGCCGCTTGGGGCTATCACATGTTACAGTATTGTCTTCATCTCAGCATCATGCTATCGTCTCTTGAGAAACACTTTCAGATATCATGTCACCAAATCTGTCTCCTCGGCTGTCTGACGCACCTTGCATCTTGGCTGGAGTCGAATTAAGCTCACATACTCTGGTCCAGCTGATTGGCTCCCGAGGACAGGAACATTGAAGTCTGTGAGCTTGTCGGCCCCAAAGTCTCGACGTTTCACAGCAATTACTCGTAAGTCGATGATTCCGATACACTCTCAATCATGATCGCCATCAATAGTCCTGCTGGCCTTATCCCCACCCCTACACCCCAGCCTGCCTGCCTGCCATGCCTGTCCCATAGCAGACGCTGGCTATGCGCTCTTTTACGAAGCTTGGCACGCCTAAGATTATCTCCAGTTTTAACCCCTTTTCTTGACATCATTCGTGAAATTCTTGCTTGCTTTTCCCGCGCTCAAAACTCCTCGCAATGGCCTGCCGTCATAAGCTGCCTTACTTGGGATATTATAATTCAGCTGCTCTGGACAGCCGGCGTCCCCTTTCGGATCATTCTGGGGTCCTCTCGTGGACCCTATTAGGGGGTAACCCTAACCCCTGCGCTCTGGCGGATATAGATAGCTGCCTATAGGCTTCCGCGTAACTAATCAGTTAGTTTACCAGAACACATAATATACACACTTCGGAATACCTTTAATTAAATTAGCTATTTTACTTAAAATAGGTTACCTTTAATTAAGATTAAAGCCTATATATCTATTATATAGTAGCTATAACTAATTTTTATATTTTTTAATATTTCTTATATTAAAATAATTTATAATAACCTCCCCTATCTATAATTAATATATTACCTACTTTTATTTATTAATAAACCTTTCCCTTAAAGCTAATTAATTAAAAGCTTTATATTTTCTTAATAAATTTATTAAATAATTATTAAATTAAGTATTTAGATTTATAGGCGCTAAAGTTTTCTTAGCTTAATAGCCTTATTATTTTTTAATTATTAGATTATTTTAATTAAACCCCCGATTTATAGCAATTTTCTATATAAATAATTTACTTATTTATAAAACCTCTCCCTATATATAACTTAAAACGGTTTTTATAAGTAATTTTAAGAAAACCGGTTAATTAAGAAATTAATATAGTTAGTTTACTAAAGTTAAAATAAAGCTTATTAATTCTATTAATATACTAAAGGCTTAAGCTATTAATATATTAAAGCCCCTAATAAGGGCTTAAAGCTAGCTTATATTAACTTTAAATCCGCTTTATACTTTAATAGTATTATTAATACTATAGGCCGGACCTTTTAAGATACCTTTTTATATTAAATAAATAGTAATATAATAAAATAAATACTTTTTTTTATTAGATAAGTATAGCGGAATATTAAAAAAGGTATTATTAAAGCTTAAATATAAGTTAATATTTTTAAGTTTTAAAAACTTACCCTTTTAAAACCCTTTTTTATATCTTTTTTTTTTGTTTCCGGATTAATAATCCCTTTTAATCTTTTTTAAAATTTATTAACCTATTTTATCTTATTTATAATATCCTTTATTTATTATAAAATAACTAATACTTTAAATACTATATTTCTTTATTTTATTTAAAAACCCTTAATATTAAATTTTAATCTCTATTTCCTTAACTAATTTATATAACCTATTTATAGAAAATTTTTCTTTTTAATATATTATAAATACTACTAACTTTTCTAAACTGCTTTATATAAAAAAGTTATTAAATATAGCTCGGAATTTATTTAAAATAAATAATATAATACCTTTTTTCCGGAATTTTACTTTTACTATTAGAAAACCCTTAATAAATCCTACTTTTTAAGCTTTATAAAATAATTAAAAACCTTTTTATTTTTAAGTTAATTATTTATTTAATATAGCAATAATTTATATTATTAAGTAAGCTATAATATTAAGATTTTTTATATAATTTTAACCTGCTATATTCCGAGATTTTAATTAATAGGTTTAAGATTTATTATTTTAATTTCCTAATTTTAAATAATTTAATTAAATAACTTAAGCTTAACTTATTTTTAATAGCTTAATAAATACTATCTTTAATTTTATTATATTTATTAATATAATTAGATATTTTATAATAAATATAGTTAACTATTCTTTATAATATATTTAAAATATTTTTATATTATAAAATACCTTAATATCTTAAGATATTTATATATTTTAAAATATATATATATAAGCTTATCGATTTTATCGCCCTATTAATTTAGCCTTTTATAAATATTTATAATTATAGGAATTATTAAACTTATTTTAATAAAATAATAGATTTAGATTTAATAATAGCTTTAATAATTATTTTAATTCTTTTTATTAAACCTTAAATAAACTTATACCGGTATTATAAGGATTTTTACTACCTTATTCTAGCTTAACCTATTTTTTTATAAAGTAGTAAAAGCCTTTTAATACCTTTATATCTTAATATTAAGCTCCGGTTTAATAATTTTAATAAAATCCCTTTATTTATAATAATTAAAATTAAATATTTATACTAGCCTAAAACCTAGCTTTATATTTAAAATTAAAAATATTTAAATTCGATAATAAGGTAATAAATAATTATATTAGCTATATTAACTATTTTATAATACTATATAGTAAAGCCTTTATATTATCGACTATTTTATTTATTTAAGTTCCCCTATTAAGCTGGAATAATAGTAAGTATCCGAAAAGGATAAAGCATAATATATCTTTTAAATTAATATAGTAGGTTTTGCTATACAGAACTTTTTATAGTAACTTATTAATCTACTTCTATAAGCCCATCTATAGTTAGAAGCCGCTATTCTGCGCTAATAGCCGTAGCGTTGGGCCGCGCCTAATCTATTTACGCCGGTGCTGTTAATAAGCTATCAGCCTTAATATAAACCGGTCCGTCGAGGTTAAAGCTATTGCGGGCCGTAAGCAACCTAATCTAACGCCGTCAAGCACTATGCGAAAGTGCCATTGCCGTGTAACTCAGGCCTTTATAAGTTGCTCGAAATGGGCGATATTAAAAAGCCGCCATTGCCCTAAAGGTTCTAGCTCTGCTCTGCAAACATACACCCATCTAGCAAAACCAAGCGACATAACCTTTTCTATAAAACCACTCGAAAGCAATTATTTAGCCTGCCGCACTATTAAAACCGAGATAATAGTTAAGCTTAAACCACCATTTATATGCGCCAGATAAGGCTACCATATTCTATTATCTGGATATGTGGATTTAATAGCTTTATAGCTATAGAAATAAACTTTATTTATAATAAGCAAATTTTTACTTAGGTAAAAAGTTTTCTTATTAAGGTAAAGAAGCGTAAAGATAAAAACCCTTTTTTATCCCTATAAATCGATATATTTATTAGCACCTTAAAGATATATAAGGTCTATTTTAAAGAAATAAATAAGTTTATCGCTTATAAAGTAAGGATAAATAAGCCGAATAGAAAAAGGGAGGTTAATCGTTTAATACGCTTTTTTAAGAAGGTTTACCTTTTATTTAAATAAATTAAAGAGATAAAGCCTAGTTATAGAAACGTAATATAGTTAAATAGAATTTAATTTAAAAAAATATAATTATAGGTCTTTTAACCTTATACCTAGGAGGGAGCCTTTATATTATAAAACTTTTTTATAGAAATTATTATAAATTAAAATTTAAATAAAGCTAAATAATTTATATTCTTAATTTAATATAAATAAATAAATTTAAATATTACCCTTACGCCTTAAAAGATTAAGCTCCGGGAATAATTTTATATTAATTATAAAAACCTTATAATTAAAGCTAATAATATAGCTTACTATTTTAAAGATAAAAATAAGCTTTCTTTTTATAAGTATATTAATAATAAAATTTATAAATATAATAAAGCTAAAGATTTTAATAAAGATGTTTAGGTTTACTATATTTATAAAAAGCTTAACCTTAAGCTTTAAGCGGCTATTAAGCTATATTAAACTTATAATACCCTTAAGAAGTTTAAATATTTAATTTTTAAAATTAAGTATATTACTTATTAAAAATAAAAGCTTAATAAAAAATATAAGGATATATAAACCTGTTAAATTAAAGAATTATAAAAATAGATTAAATCTTTTATAATAATATTAAAAAAGATATTTAAAAATTAAATTAATAAGTTTAATTATTTTAATTAATATCTATAATATAAAAATAGAAATTAATCTCCTTATACCTTATATATACCTTATAATTATAATTATAGTTATATTTAATACTATAATTAAGATTATAGCGGTATTAATTAAAATTTATTTAAAAATATTACTAATAACTTTTTAACTATTAAGGATAAAGATATTTTTACTAGTAAATTAGCTAATAAGCCTATATATAATAAGTCCGGTAGGTAGAACCGCTTTTTATATAATTATTTATATTATAATTAAATATAGTATAATAATAATACCGGTAAACTTAATATTAAGGCTTATATTATTATAATTAATAACTTGGCTAATAAATTTACCTTTAAAATATTAAAAAATATTTAAAGCTTTTATTATCGAAAATTTAATTATAATCTTATTAACTTTTCCGAAATAAATCTTAAATCGAAGGTAATTAAGCAGGAAAACTAATATAATAAAAGATTTAAGGAATATCTTTACTATTAATATAATTTCCTATTTTAAGTATAAATATTATTAATAATAGTATATTAATTATAAAACCTATTTTTTATTTTAATATTTCGGCTTATAATATTAAGCCCGTTATATTATTAAAATAAATTAATTTTAATTTACCCCTTTAATAAGATATTTTTAAATTAAAGCTATTTATTATATCCGGAAAGTTAAAAATACCGCTTAAGCGAAATAATTTAACTATCTTTTTAACTTATAATAATATTATAGAATATTTTATAAATATTTTTTTTTTAATTTATTAAATATAACCTATTATTATCTAATTTATTATTTAAGTTAAATTATTTATATATAATATTATATATTTTAATAGATAAATACTTATTAGCTATTTTAAATACCGCTTTTAATATTACTTTTATTTTAAATTTATTAATTTCTTATTATTATTTTTATTTTAAATATTAAAAATTAAATAACTTTATCCTATTAATTAGTATAGGTATAAAGCTTATAATTATTTATAAAATTTAACTTTTAATTAACCTTTCGGATAAAAATAAACTTTTTTAAACCGCTTATAAAGATATATATATAATAGATAACCTTTTATATAGCCTTTTATTTAAACTGCTATTTTTTAAATATTACCGATTTAATATTTCTTAAAAATCTTTTAATTAAAATAATATAATTATTATTATTAATACTAGATATAAAATTATAATAACTTATATTTAAAACCTATTTATTCTTTATTAAATAGCTATATTAAAGGCCTTATAAGATTATATTATCCTTTTTAATAAAGGCTTTAATATTAAGGTTTATTATCGGAAGCTTTCTATTTATACCGACGGTTATCTTATTTAGCTAAAGATATTTATTAACCTTAAGAGATTTACCTTTATTTCCTTAATTAATAATATTACTAATAGATAGTTTTATATTATTCCTTTTTTAAACTTTAATAAAATCCTTATTACTATTTATAAAGATTAGCTTTTAAGCTATTTTAAATCTATCTTAATAGCTCCTAACCTTAAAACCTTTTTTATTTAAAAAAATAAAACTTTTATTACGGTATTACTATTTACTTTATTTAATAAAATCCCGCTTAAAGAAAAAGAAAGATATATCCTAAATAGCTATCCTTTTAATATATTAATTCTAAACCTAAAATTTAATATTATTACCGCTAATATCTATTTTAGCTATAGCTTAAAATAAGTAAATAACTTTTATAATTTTATTTAGCAATACTTTTAATTATTTAATCCTTAACTTAATTAATTTAATAATAATATTATAATATAGATTTCTTTTAAATTAGATATATATATTAATAATTTAGTTTAAAGACTATATAATATATTATAATAAAATCGATTTACCTTTAATTTTATTATAAACCCTTTTAAGAAAATAAAAGTTATTAAATTTATACTATTAGGTAAAATATATTTCTATACTTTTTTAGCGTTTATTATCTAATAGAATAATAAGCTTTATATAGTTATAAATCTTTATTAAATTAATATTAAATTAATTCTTTATAATTATCCTTTATTATAATAAAATAATATTTTAAGATCCTTTAAAGGTAATATAATTTTTATTATTATAGATATAATAAAAGATTTTTTCTAATAATTTATTATAAATAAAAACTATTAAAAAATAATATTTATTACCCCTTATTATAGTTTAAAATAAATAATTATTAATATTATAGGATTAATAAATTTACTTATCTTTTTCTAATAATATATAAAATATCTTTTTAGCTTTTATTTTTAATAGTTTATTTTTATCTATATTAATAATATTATTATATTCTTATATTTAATTAAATAGTATCTTTAATATCTAGAAATTACCTTTATTATTTTCGAAAATAGTAGCTATATTATATCCTTATTAAAATATTATTTTATATAATTAGGCTTAAAGGCCCTAGGTTATTTTATATTTTAATTAGAATTATTTATTATAGCTAAAAAAATAAAGGCTATTTAAAATCTAATAATGCCCTTTAACCTATAATTTCTTAAGATTAAGATAGGTTTAATAGGATATTATAAAAACTTTATATTAAATTACGCTATTATTACCGATCCTTTTAATAAGCTTAAAATATTAGGTTTTAAGGGTAATTTTAAAGCTAACCCTTAATAATATATATATATATATTACTATAAGTTCCCTTTTTAAATAATTTATTTACCTATTAATATAAACCCTAATATTATTATAATATAAAAAAAAATAAGCTTATTATAATTATTTATAGGTAAAATATTAATATATATAAAATAAACTAAAAACTATACTAATTAATATAATAAATCTTATATTTCTTAATTATTTAAAACCCTTTATTTTTTATATTAATATTAACGCTTTAAATATAGGTGTTAGCCTTTATTAAATTTAAGTAAATAGAAAAAATTAATTTATTTTATTTCTATTTCGGATTTTAAATTTTATAAAGAAAAAATACTTTATATTTAAATTAGAAATATTAGGATTTATTTAGGCTTTAGAAAAATACTTTTATTATCTTAATTATAGCAATATTAAAGTTATTACCGATTATAAGTCTATCGAATATATATTTAAGTTAATATCCTATTTTTTTTTAAAATACTTATTATATTATAAAATAATAATTATTTTTAGCTAAATATACTTATAAGATTAAAATTATTTATTATTTAAATAAGTTATATATAAATATCGATTCCTTATTCCGCTTATTTAAAACTATTAATAAAAACGCTTTTTAAAAACCTATTAAGTATTTAATAAAGCCGCTTATATAGTTATATATTATTACTTATTAATAAAGTTATAATATTTTATAGCTAAAAAACTTAAACCTTTTATTTTAATTAATTTTAAAAATTATTATTATATCGCCTACCTTATTATTTAAAATAGCTAAACTTAAACCTTTTTATAAAATCGATATAGCAGATATTTCTATAGCTAAAATAGTTAACTTTAATAAATATAAATAAGTAATTAATAAGCTATATATATCTTTTATATTTAAATAAGATTTAATGTATATACTAATAAAGAACTATATATTTAAATTAATCTATAACCGTCTTTATTAATAGTTTAACCGAATTAAGGATAGTTTAAATAGTTTAAACCTAATTTTATATAACTTTTAAATTTATTTAAAAAGTTATTTATTATATTATATTAATAAAAGCATTATAAGACTTATTATACCTATAATTTAAATTAAGAGAATACTTTATCTAATATATAACGATTATATATATATTAGTATTTATTATACCGTTTAATTTCTATAAAATATAGCCTTTTTCCCTTATATATAAAAAGAAATTAAATTTTATATTGTTAAGTATATTACTTATAGGTTATATAGTTTTATATATTAACTTCCTTTTAATAATCTTTAATTAATTAAAACTTTTATTATTTCTTTATTTATTTTATATTTTAATTTTATTATTAGCCTGCCTATATTTATAAAAGGTTATAATTATATTCTTCTTATTATATATAAAACTTTTAAGTTTATTTATAAATTAATTAAAGAAATAGATTATATTATAAAAAATTAGGTTAAAATCTATATTACCTATATTTACTTAAATTAAGGATTTCTAAATATCTTTATTTTAAATATAGATAAGAAATTTATAAGTTTATTATAAAGAGAACTTTATAATATAGCTAGAATTAATATTTATATAACTGCTATAAATTATATTGCTATTAATAGCTAAATAAAATATTTAATATAAATTATTATTTTTAACCTTATTTCCTATATCGGCGGATTTTAAGATCTATCCTTATAGAAATAATACCTGCCTTATATTTTATTTATTATAAATATTTCGGAATCCGCTTTAATTAAATAGCTGCTTTTTATTATATTTTATAAACGTTTATTATATAGATTTCTTTTAATATTAAATCTTATTTTATATAAATTCAGTTAAATATAATAGATAATATATAAAAAAGTAGCGGAATACCTTTAAATAGCTTAAGCTAAAATAAAAGCTTATTATAATAATTAATATTAATATCCCCTTACCTTTAAGGCTAAAGATTTTATATATATAAAATTAATAAAACCGGGATATTATAATTATTATTTAAATTATTAAATTAAATTATCTTTTTAGTATATAAGGCCCTTTTAAATTATTAAAAAAATTAGCCCCTTTAAATATTAATTAGATTTATTTATTTAGCTATATTAGTTTAAGGAAATTTTTATTAAATACTTACTTTCTACCTTATCTATATAAGCCTTAAAAACCCCTTTTTCTTTAGGCTTAATTATAAAAGATAATTAAGAAAAGTTTATTATTAAAGCTATTATTAATTATAGCCTATTAAAAAAACTTATAAATAAAAAGTAATTTCTTTATTATAAGGTTAAATAGATAAACTATAATAAAATAACTTAAAAACCTTATAATAACCTTTTCTATAACGTTTTAAAATTAGTTAATAAGTATTATAAGCGTTATAGCCTTATAAAACTAATTAAATAATAAATTTCTTTATAGGTAATATATTTACGCTATATTATAGATAATCTTAAATAATTATACTAAAATAATATATAAAAGTAGGTATTAATAAAATAAATTCTTATTATTTTTAATATATAATACTTATTTAAATAAGCTTTATTTATTTATTACCCCTTTATTTTTTTATTTAAAGTTTTAATATAGATAATGCTATAAGTTATAAAAGTTTTAGTTATTAAACTTCTATTACTTTAAAAAGATATACTTTTTTAGTTATTTATTTATTATAACTTATTAATAACCTATTTATCTTTACTTTTTTTTAATAACTTTTATTTTCTTTTACCTTTAACCTTAATATTATAACTATCTTATTTAACTTTACCCTTTTTATAAATCTTTTATATTATCGCTATTATTAAACCTATAAATAATTTATAATTTAATAAAGATAGTAAGTAATAATAATTATATTACTATTATTAATATTAATAAGCTTAACGCGTTAACTAATTATAACGAGATTATTATAGATTAGTTTATCCTTTATAACGATATTATTATAAATAAATTTATAAAGAATAAGATATAGCTATAAATTAAGTTTTTAAATTAAGTTATTTAGAAATCTATACCTTTCCCTTATTTATCTACCTTAACTATTAAACTTAATAAAGTTAAAAAAAGTATTTATACCTTACCTATTATAATTAAATT
This sequence comes from Diaporthe ilicicola, assembly GCA_023242295.1. Taxonomy (NCBI): domain Eukaryota; kingdom Fungi; phylum Ascomycota; class Sordariomycetes; order Diaporthales; family Diaporthaceae; genus Diaporthe; species Diaporthe ilicicola. The sequence continues at coordinate 35,040 of JALPVH010000171.1, read as the reverse complement.
CTTCTTTAATAATAGTATTTACCTTTATATTCTAAATATAATTATAAAATAAATCGTATAAGATAATATTATAGCGTTTTTATATAGCTTAGCTATATCCTGCCTTAAAAACCTTAACCTTATTAAGGATATTATTACCCTTTAATATATATTATTTACTTTAGCCTATTATAAGATTTATAATTATAATAAAACGCTTACCGATAATTATAGTTTTAAAAGTATTATTATAAATTTTAATTAAATTAATTTATTTTAACTTAATAAGTAGTTTAAAAGCTTTTTTATAATAATTAAGGATATTTATAAGCCTATTTATATAAAGTATTTTAATATTAGCTTAAAGCTATCCGAAAACTTTAATTAGGATAATAATAAAAATTATAAAAAAAAGCTAATAAAGCAAATTTCCCTTATATTTACTTATTTTATACTTATAGATAATAAATCTATTATTTTATTTAATAATAATATTATTAACGCTTTAAGATATATAAAATAATATCGTTTTTCTATAACTATTAAATTTAATAACTATCTCTTTATTAATATTAAAATTTAATTTACTATTAATATTTATTATAGTAATATAAAGGTTTAACTTATTATAGTAATAATATCCCTTTACTTATTTATCTTAAAGCCCTATTAAAATATTTTTACTTTTAATAAGCTTTAAAAGTATATAAGAGATTATAAGCTAGCGGCTAATTAAATTAATAATACCTTTATTATTATAGTTAATATAATTATTAATAATATTAATATCTTCTTTATTAAATATACTTTTTATAATTTTATTATATTATAAATACCTAATATTAAATAATTTAAAATTAATATTTATAATATTTTTATACCTTAAAGGATTACTTTTAATATTATTATTACTAATAATTAAAATAATTTTAAAGATTAGGTAATAAACTTATTATAATTTAGCATTAAGGCTAAGGATAATATTTATAAATACCTTAAGAAATATATTAATAAATAACCTATTATTATTAGTAATTTTAAAAATATTCTTCCGGCCGATACTATTAAGTTATTAGTAAAAATAAAGTTTAAAAATAATAATAATATATTTATTTATCTTAAAAATAGTATTACCTATAATTTTACTTATAAGAAATAAGCTATAAAATAACTTTAAAATTTAACCTTATAAGGTATAATTCTCCCTATAAAAACCTAAAAGTATTTAATATAATATAAAGGTAAATAAGAGTTTATAAACTATTTATTTATAGTTATTATCCTTTCTTTTAATAATTAAAAAAAGTTTATTAAACTTATTTCTTTTTTAAATATATAAGTTAAATTTATAATTGGTTTTAATCTCGCCTTTATAACTATATTAATAGATAATAAAACTAAGTTTAAAATTATTTATAATATTATATCCGCCTTTTATAATAAATTATAAAAATATATTTAATTTTATAAAGAATTAAAATATAAGGTTTAATAAAAATAAGTAAATAATTATTAAAAAATTATTTTTTTATACCTTAAGTTTAAAATATTTAATAATAATATAAAGCTTATAAAAGATACTACCTATATATTTATAATATAACTTTAAAAAGTTTATATAAATAAAAACTTATATATAGATACAGAAAAATAATAAGATTATTATTAGCGTATATTAAATATAATTAAGAAATATTATATATATTTTTAAATAGCTATTAGCACTATAGGAAATATCTTAATCTTTTCTAAAGTTTATATAGCTTATAATATATTATACTTTAAAATATTTAATTATTTTTTCTTAGTTAAGCGTTTATATTAACCTTATTAGCTTAAAGGTTAAGGTTCCGCCCTTTATATCGACTTTATTCTATATAAGCTGCTATTTTATATTAATATAGAAAACTTAATAATTATACTTAAGGATTATAAATAGGTTTTTAATATTAAGAAGCTAATAAAAATTAAGCTTATTAAGGTTATTAATAATTATACTATAAAAGCTAAGGTTTAAAGCCTATTAGCAATAAAAGAATATTAGTATACTTTTTTAATAGAATAATTTTTAATATTTAAAAAATATCTAATTACTATAAATATTATAAATAATTTCTTAATCTTTTAAAAAGCTATATATAAAATATACTATTAACTAGTATTATTTAATATCTCGGTTTTATATAATAATATATTAAGTATTAATAATAATATCGATTTATATTTTATTTTACTTTATTTAAAGTTTTTTATTAATAGTAATAGAAAAGTTATTTAAATAACTATATAAAGTTTTTAAAAATAAGAAAATAAAGTTATTAAGAGATTTATAAATATTTTATCTTTATTTTTAAAGAATTAATTATCTATAGTTTATATACTTAATTAACTTCTATTAAAAACCTTAATTATTAAAGAAATTTCCGGTAATAATAAAACCTTTATTTCCTTTAAGCTTATTATAGCTTATATTTATTTATTATATAAAGGTAATCTTATTATAATATAAATATTATAATTTTAACCTTTATAAAATAATAAAAAATAAGATAATAGATTATAAAAAAATAAATATAATTATTATAATATTAAAGTTATTAACCTTAACAATAAAAATAATTCTTTTTAATATATAATAGATAAAGTTAATAACTTTATTAAAGATAAAGGTATTAATTACTATAATATTTTATACCTTATATATAGCCCTATTAGATAAGAGATAACTATTATTATCTATATAATACTTATAAATACCGGCTATTATTAATATATAAAGAATATTTTAAATACGGTTAAAGACCTTTATAATTATAAATTTAATTTAGCTTACTTTATTAATTTAAGTAAAATTAAAGTAAAAGCCTTAAAAAACCTTTATTAAAATAAGTAGATTTAATAGGTTTATATAAGTATAATTTATAATTTAAATAAAATACTTAAGGTATTATATAAAAAGATTTAAAATTTAAATCTACCTTTAAACTTATTTTTTATATTAATATTAAAAAATATCCTTAATAAGGTTTAATAAAATATAATACTTAAATATCTTAACTATATTTGCTACCTTTATAATATAATTATTATTAATTAAAATATAAATATAGATAATCTAGCTAAATATATATAAATTATATTTAATAATAAATTCGGTTTTTAAAAGTTAATTATTTATATTATAAACCTTAATATTAAGTATAATACCTTAAAAAGATAATTTTATAAAATATAAAATAATAATATTAAAAAATTCTTTAAATTTATAAATCTTATTTATACCGGCTTAAATCTTAAAATAGCTAAGAAGTTTTCTTAAAAGATAAGTATATTTTTATACTATAAGTTTAATAATATTTATAAGCTTAAGAATATAATCTATAAAAAGCTTAACCTAGGCTTTTATCTTATTTTACTTAAAGAATTAATAAAGCTTAATAACTTAAATTATATTTTTACTTATAAAGAAATAAAAGCTTTAAATAATAATATTAAAAACTTTATTACTTAAATTTTAAATAAGGTATAATTAATTATTTATATATTTATTATTATATAAAACCTATTTTATAAAAAGCTTTATTACCCGAATATTATTATAATAAATAAAGCTTTATATAAATATAAGCTATTAATTTGCTAGGTATAATACCGACTTAATACGCCTTTAATTATCCTAATTAGGGATTATTAATAAAATAAGCCTTTTATATTTAATAGATATATTAAAGAGAAAAAGTATAAAAATATTTTCTTAAATTAATACCTTATACCTTTCTTTTAATATATCTTTATAGCTAAATTAAAATAGATAGTTTTCTTATCTTATAACCGATATTAATATAAATTATTTTATAATATATTTTTAAACCTATTTTATAATAAATAAATAATCTTTCTATATAATATTAATAATTCTAAACCTTTTAAAGGTATTTAGTTTATATTTATATAGCGGTTAATTAAAAAGTATTATTATAGAAAATAGAATAAATAAATTAAAAATAAAAAGGTTATTAATTATTTTACTAATAATTAAATCTTTATTCTATATAAGTTTATTATATTAAAGAAAGGTTATAAAACGGTTAATATTAAATAAGCTTAAATAATAGTTAAACTTATTATAAAAGTTTATTAATTTAATATTTTAAGATTTAATAGCTAAATATATTTAAATATTTATATTATTACTTTATATAGTAATAAAATTTATAAGATTAAGCTTTATTTCGATAAGCTATTTAATAAAGAAATTATTTAAAATTTTATTAATATTTATATATAAACTAGCTTTATTAGCGGAGAATAAAATATAGTTATCTTAATTATAATTTATAATTAAATAATAGGCTTTTTTATTAAAACTAATTGCTTTAATATTATATTTATTAAATCTAAATAGCTTTTTATTAATATTTTTTATATTGATTATTATAATAAGCTATAGGGTTTTTAAGCTAAAGTTATTAACCGATATAGGATTATTTAAGATTTATATAGCATATAATATAAAAACTTTAAAAATTAAAGATATATTTATTATATCTATTACCTTTCTTATAATAAAGCTTATAAAAAAAACTTATTATATACCTTTTATAATAAGAATTATTATACTTATAATTATAAAAATTTAAAATAGCTTTAAGCCTTAATTAAACCGGATAAGCTTAAGCTGCCTACCCTTTTTATAAAAAATAATATTATTAAGATTACTAATAAAACTATTAACTTATATTATAAACCCTTTTAAGAAATAAAATTTAATTTTTAATAAAATAAGATTTCTAATTAATAATAAATCTTAAATATTTATTCGCTTAATCCGGAATTATATATAGTTATTATAAATATATTAAAGGAAAGTAAAGTATTAAATCTTTAATTAAAGATATTTTTAAAATTTAAAAATAAAAATAAAAAGAAAGCTAAAGCTTTATTTAAAAAGGATAATAATATAAATTATAATACTAAAATATTAACTTAACCTTTTATAAAGCTTAAGCTTAAAAGGAAATTAGGTATATAGATATTAATTAAAATAATTTATAATAATATATATAAATATTAAAACTTATTTAATATTAAAATAATCTTTATTAAAAAAGCTATAGCTAACTTATACTTTATTTATAAAGCTATAGCTAACTTTTAAATAAATAATAATAAACCTTTAGCTAATAATAAATAACCTTAAATTAATAATAACTTAATAATTAATAATAAATAACCTTAAATTAATAATAACCTAGCTGCTAATAATAAATAATTTTAAATTAATAATATTAATCTTATAGCTAATAATAATAAATATTAAACTTATAGTTTTAAACCCGAAAATATTATTAATTATAATAAATACCTTAATAAAGAATAATAATAATATATAAAACTATATAATAAAAAGCAGGATTAAATTATATAAAATAGAAATAATAATAAATATAAATAAATACTTCCCTTTTAGGTATAAGGTTAAAAGACTTATAATTATATTTTTTTAAACTAAATTCTATTTAACTGTATTGCGATTTTGCAATTAGGCTTCGTCTTTTTAATCTATCTAGATAAAAGGTAAACCTTTTTAAAGAAGCGTATTAGATAATTAACCTCCCTTTTTCCATTCGGCTTATTTATCCTTGCTTTATAGGCGATAAACTTATCTATTTCTTTAGAATAGACCTTATATATCTCTAAGGTGCTAATAAATATATCGATTTATAGGGATAAGGAAGGGTTCTTATCTTTACGCTCCTTTACCTTAGCAAAAAAACTTCTTGCCTAGGCAAAAATTTGCTTATTATAAATAAAGTCTATTTCTGTAGCTGTTTATGGCAGAGCTGTTAAATCTACATATCCAGATAATGGAATATGGTGGCCTTACCTAGGTCTCAGGCGCGTACAAGTGGTGGTTTAAGCTTAACTGGCAGTTGTCTCGGTTTCGGCTAAATAATTGCTTTCGAGTGGTCTTGTAACACAGCGGAAAAGGTTGTGATAGGTATATGTTTAAGCAGAGCCAGAACCTGTGTGTATCCCACGAGACAGTTAGGGCAATAGCGGCTTTTTAACATCGCCCATTTTGAGCAACTTATATTTGAAGGCCTAAGTCACACGGCGATGGCACTTTCGCATAGTGCTTAACGGCGTCAGACTAGGTTGCTCGCGGCCCGCGATGGCTTCAACCTCGACGGTACCAGCTCCTCCCTATCCGTCATAATGGTATATATGCAACTACGCGCTGACAGTGGAATTGGAGCTTGTCAAAAGCACCAGCGCAAACAGGCGCGGCCCAACGCTACGGCTACTAGCGCAGAATGGCGGCTTCTGACTACAGACGGGCTTACAGAAGATTAATAAGTCACTGTGAAAAGTCCTGTATGGCAAAACCTACTATGTTAATTTAAAAGATACATTGTGCCTTATCCTTCTCGGACACTTACTGTCGTTCCAGCTTAATAGGGGAACTTAAATAAATGAAATAGTCGATAAATAAATGCTTATAAGGATATATATATTTTTTAGGGACTAGGTATATTAAGGGGTAACTTTAATTTTTATACTTTAATAGATATAAATAGCTGCCTATAAGCTTCCCTATAACTAGTTAGTTAGTTTACTAGAATATATAATATATACGCTTCGGAATATCTTTAATTAAATTGGCTATTTTATCTAAAATAGGTTACCTTTAATTAAGATCGAAGCCCGCGTGTTTATTATAGACCCTGCCGGCTGTGGATACCTGCCAGATTTAAAGTATCCGACAGGGTGTGACGTGGACAGACCGGAAGAGCAAGTCATGGTCAAGCAAGACGGGAGACACTGAGTTGTTAGACTCTTGCTTGGTATGAATGCAAAATGGAGCTCGTCGGCCGTAAAAGCGCGCAGTTTTGCTTACCTTCATATTCTCTTGTCTACTATACCCTCCCAAGTGTCAATGACATCGGCAAAACTCCGAAGAAGTGAGAAGTGAAGAGGCATCGCCTGCTCCGTAGAAATGCTGATCTCCTGGATCCCAAGCGTTTTCTGACACTCGGAGTCGTAGACGATCAGGAGATTTTCCAAGTGGAGAGTATGAAAAGCCTGATGGTCCAACCAGGACTCTGGGTGCACGAGACACCTTGGTCACCACTTGCGTATAACTTTTGCATGTGCTGACTGAGCTATCTGATGCCGGACTCTGGAAGCAGGTATCCTGCATTGTTGTGATAGCTGCAACTTTGAGTCCGGAAAATACAAGATCAAATGATACAAAACAAAACGAATAATGAACCCAACTTACGGTGGAAACTACAACAAATTGCCACATGAACAAATGAAAGAGAGGTCTCGTGTCGATGTTGTCTCATGGGACCTTTTTTTCTCTCTCTCCCTTTTTTATTTCATTGTAATAGCGATGTATTCGATAAGCCTGGTGTTGTTGATTGAATGTTATACTAGACAGGCAAAGGAGCGTCGCACGGTTCTGGATTGTCTAGACACAGCCACACGATAGATCAGTGTAGACTTAAAACTTGGATATGTCGATTCTCTTCAGGCCTGTAAAGCAGCACTCCAATGCAGTCGTGCCCTACGAACGGAGTCTTTGCTGAACCAAAATTTCATAAGACGCAATGATTCTGCAGGAGTCGAGTGTCTTTAGCGTTCCTTTCTGTGGCCGCTTGCAATTATTTTTAGGAACATAGCACCTAGGTACTGGAGGATGCGGCTGCGTGAGATGTAATATTTTCATAAAGCAATCTCACGTGGTCCGCCTGCAGAGCTCAAGTAGACTCAAACAGTCAAGTTTACTGGTGGGTCCAAATTAAATAGGTACGACTGCCAGTCATTACCAGAGACAATTGTTCACTAACAACGATCCACGCAGTCCAAGTTGTGACAGCAGATATAAGCAGTATGGTACGCCGCCAAGAGCGGCGTCGCTTTTGCTGCGACACAAGTCAAGATGATGAAACTCAGTTGAGCTACCACATTGTCACCAATGCCCAAAACACAGAGCAAATCAGTTTCATCATTGATGCAAAGTTATTACCTGGGTCGTAGTCCAGCTAGACCAGACCAGACCTACTGGCTGATCAGTCATGGGCCGGCCTACAGCAAACGTTGATGTCTTCGTAGCTCGCTTTTCACAAGTGCGATACTTCTCATTTCTGCAGTTTTGGGCGAGCGAGCTACTGCTTAGCGAACGATATCAGTTCAGCGGAGGAATGCCTGGTGAAGTCTATGGTCCTTTTCATTTGGTAGTCAAGCTATGTGGTGGTCGTATTCTTTTCCAGGGACCAAGCCTCCCGTAGCGCTGGAGGTGAACTGGACTATGCGAGGTCGAGGGCCACTTTGAATGCTCAGAGATTTCACTTGGTCTTCAGAAGCGACCGCGGTCAATTCGTGCCAAGAAATGGCACTGTTCATTAGAAGGAACAAACGCAGAAAAGCAGGCAGGGTCTCCTCACTCAACGCTTGCGGTGCTCTCTCAGTGTTGGCCTCCTATTGTCTTCAGATACCCTCCATTCTTGTGACAGTAGATACCTTGGAATTACGGATCAACATGTTATGGGAGAGCTTTTCATCCGAACTTCAGCCTGGTATGGCTAAAAAAGTAGCCTGCACTTTCCTCGGTTTCGACCACTTCCTTCCTGCCGTTTTGTTGCCCACAAACCGCTCTTGACAAAACCGCTGACCACTGCACTGCGTCTTTCCGATGTCAACAGGAAACCTCCTCGCCCTCGACTCTCAACATCCAGCTTCCCAAGCTCGTTTCCTCACTCCATATCCAATCGATCCAAACAAAGAACCCCAGGCTCCAAGATCAAAACTCGTCAACATGTCTGAGCGAGCCTACTCCCCATCTTACGACTCGCCCGAGCCCGAGGCACCTCGTACACTCCCTCACAATTGGAATCACTTCGAAGTCCGTACTCTGGTCTGCCTCATCATCAATGGCGAGCACAAGGTGTCCAAAGACCCCATGCACATCACCGACAAGCTCAATCGTGCCCTCAACCCTGCCTCCTCGGGCACCAAGCCCGCCTACGGTCGCGACATCCCCCACGACGATGTCCAGGCGATGCTGAAGCAAATGCTTTTCAAGAAAATGCACGCGGTGGACTTGGCCGAGCGAAACTGGCAGACTCCGGTCACACGTGCGAAAGTGAATGCGTTCATGCGAAACCTGAGTTTCGACGGCGGCGAAGCCGAGTGGAAATCAGGCAGGAAGAGGCAGGTCAAGATCGAGAACCAACAGAGAACGACCCGGTACATGATCAGGAAGGGAGGTGGTCGACTCACCCCTCGGTCGCGGGACGAGAGAGACAGACGTAGAATGCTGCTTCGCGAGCCAAGGGCGAGGCGGCTCCTGCGTGGCTGGGGCATCGGCGCCAGCTTCTGGCAAGGTGGTGAGCACCCTCTCTGACACGAAGCTTATAAAACTCAAGCATACTAACTGTTCTGCGTCATTAAGGATTCAACGGCGAGAAGCGCTCTGGAATAATGAACAGAGACAGAGATTCTTCGTCTTCGTCTGCGACCATAGTCAACCCAGCCGACATCTCTTGCAACACAAACGAGGCCCCTCCTCTGCCTGTTGACTACGCTCCTGGTTGTGATGACAACTCTACCATCCGTCCAAACACGCCTGGCAGAGCAGTGGCCAGGTGGGCGGGAAGTTTTGCTCCCTCTAAAGCGACACCATTGGCGAGTGCGATCGCGCCTCCTTCCGTGCATGGACCAGGTGTCTCTCTTCAAGCCCCTATGCTCGACTACGGAAGCTACGGAGGCTTCGACGGTCTATTCGATCCTCAGCAGCAGCCCTACCTATGGGATGGAGGAGACGAAAATGGCATGTGGTATGGCAATGATGCATTCCAGTATCACTCCATCAGCAGCCAGTACATAGGCCGCAAATGCTAAGAGTCTGGGCACATTTCGGCTGCCGAGCCTGATGTCTGTGTTTGCAAGCGAAGTTTCACAGCAGACTCGCGTGCTGAAGACACAACCAAGATTCCGGCACAATGTGCAGTCGCATCAGGGTCTTGATGGGGCACACAGGAAGGATGCAGGAGGAAAAGAATAGCCGATTTGGCATGGACTTCGATGGACAGGAAGGGACACCTGGGCTGGGGCTTTTGATGGATCCGACGAAACCTAATCAGTTCTTCACCAGAAAGTGCGGGCATTTCGTAATGCCATAAAAAGATGAGCCCCACCCCCGGTTGAAATGAGGCTACGAAAGATAAGCTGGGACATGGATTGCGTTGCTTGTTTTGATGATTGGACCATGGCTGAATGAGGCAGCCCGAGACATGAATGAAAAGTATTGGTTTTGAGCTGAGAGTGACAGATTGGGTGTGGTATCACCACATGCTGCGCATCAGGGGGCTGAATCCTCCCAGATAGGCGGGGCGAACGTGGCGATTCTCTGCAAAGCTGAAGATGACCCATTATGAGATCGCTCGTACAATGCAACTTGATTGGCACAGATGATTTACGAGCCCCCATCAACTATCAAGCCGTGCTACTCGAAGCGGCACGGTCGACCGGACACTCACATCCACACTTACGCCTCCCATAGCCTCATAGTAAGTTTGATGCAGGAAAGGTTTTTGTGATTATCTGTGTACACCTAGAGAGAGATCTGCGGAGCTGAACAGATTTCAGCACCTGGCCATCAAAACGTGTCTGGGATGTTCTAAGTTCGGGCATAGGTGCCCAGGTAGGAATGCTATAGACACTAGGGACCTCGGGAGACAAGTTCAGCTGGATTAGACGCACAGATCAATAGCAACTCTATAATAGATTACGGTAGAGAAAGGTGGACTATTCAACATCACGCAAGCATTAGAGACCAGACAAGAGAAGCTGGTCTTGAAAAAGATAAACAAGTGAGAGCAGATAACATTGAAGCACTTTATTGATTTTCTTGAAAATGCCATCTCTAGGGTATCTTCGTCGTCATCAAATTTATTTAGGTGTTGAGAAGACAATCCATTCTCCATTAGAACGGAAATAAGCAATGGAGAAGCAGTCGCACGACAACTCAATAAACTCTTCTGTGCCTCCAAGAAGGAGCTGCATCAAGTATACAAACCGGGTCGCAACAAGCGGAGCCAGCAACATACCTAAGCACATAGCAAAATAGAGACTGAAAAGGAAAACCAGGATCATCGAGCACGCAAGGAAAAGAAGAATACGTGAAGAACAAGACCTGTCCACAGCCCAGACTGCGTGAAATCCAAAATTAGTCAGGAGTATAAGCAAGGGACGGGGAGGGCGGCAAAATCAAGCCTGGCGAAACTGATATCTCCGGTCCCTTAATAAACCAAGCTGACTGACTTTAATGCTTGTTTTCTACTTTCTTTCGGGAAGGTGCCGTAATAACCTTGTTCTCGACCTGCATATGCATACTACACGGGGGTGTCCGGGTGCGCGCGCGGCTGACAGGGCGAGGGGAGAAGCGGCAGCAGAGCGTGGTGACACGGGTTTGATATGGACATTTGTGGGACAATGTGGGCCACATCGATCGACAAAGGAAGCTCTTCCCGTGGGAGGTAACAGCAACGACGGGGAGCTCGAAACAGAACACGCTCATGGCCCCATCCACGATCCGCGCTGGCTGTGGGGCTGGCTGCTGATCATTCGAGCGAGTGGCCGACTTCCGTCCGACGGGGAGGCAGGAGACAAGCCATCAGGACGAGAATGGCTTGTTTTCTGCCTCCTTGTCGGATGGAAGTCGGCCACTCAAAGCACTCATGCCTCCAGAGGTCAGGAGTGCATGAAGGTGCCAAACCGTGGAACCAATGCCGGACAAAGCGGACGAAGGGGCAGGCTACCCTCGAGGTGCTAGATGCTAGATCTTTGCTCCTAGGTGAGCCGAGTAGTATCTACTGTTATGCGATGAGACTCATGATGCTAATTCAGGAGTTGTCAAAAGTGAAGGCCTCTATCTGCGTGCCCCTTGATCCTGGTGCCATGATGGCATTGATGCCAACAGTTGTAAACCTCCTATTTCTTTCCACAATAGGCAAACACATTGGATGAACGCATAGCCGCACGCTATATCCAAATTTGGCACCTCGGCTGATATGCTACCATTTTTAAGCTAAGTGTTATCCCCCTAGTTACTTAACTTAGTCTTACCCGCTATATAAAAATTTATAAATATAATTAAATACTTATTAATTTTAATTAATATCTTTATTTTTAATATATTATTATTATTATTATTATTACTATTAAAGTTATATTTAATTAATAATTTATAATTAAATAAATTTTAATTTATTTTTTTTAAAAAATATATAAAGTTTATTTACTTTAAATAAAGATAATATTTATTAGCTTAAATTTATAATTATTATATTATAATTACTTTTTAAAAAAAAGTTAATTTATTATTATTTTAATTTTTTTATAATATTAAATTAATATAGCTTATTAATTTATAAGATATATAACTTTATTAACTTTTTTAAATTAAAGTTATTTAAGCTTAAAATATATAATATTAAAAAATTTATATAATAAAGTTAAATGCTTTTTTAAATTTTTTTCTATATTACTTAAATTAAAAACCCGAAAATAAAAGGCTTTATAATTTATTTTCTTAATATAAATAAAGTAAAAGAATTTAAAACTTTAATTTAAAAAATATAAATTATTTTAATTTAAAATTATATAAATAAAGTAACGTTAAAATTTATATTTAAATTAAGCTAGTTTAAAGATATTAATAAAGTTAATATAAACGTTTTTAATATATAAAAGAAGTGTTTTATTATATAATATATCTTATTTAATAATAAATTATATTAATAACTTTTTATTATAAAACTTTTAACGATATATTAATAAAAAAGATAGTAAAAATATTAAATTAAATTTAACTTTATTTATAAATTTTTATCTAGTAGGTAGGATTAAGTTAAGTGTCTGGGGGGGGGGTAATACTTGCCTTAAGATTATAGCGTATAGATCCGAAGTTTAGCCTTATAATGACATGCTGTCAGGGAGAATACCGGGGCATCTAACGGGTCTTGCACATCCCTGTATGGGCTGTGTAGTTGCATGACTGACACACAACCAGATTCAGTACCGGTCATGGCCGGGCTGGATGGGAAATGTGACAGGTAAATGGCACTGACTCGTCGCATTTTTTGATTAATCAAGTCCGAACATAGACATCCGGATATCCCTGAGCGGATACAAGTGACCGAGAGAGAGCACTGGAGATGTATATAAATGTTCCTGTTTCCAGCCACGAAAGCTTGTATCTACTTTATTCATCAAGCATCCAGCCGATTTAACTCTTGCAATCACAGTCTTTCTCTCGAAGCGTCTCTGCTCTGTCAACTTTGCCAACACAAAACCTGCCAAAATGAAGGCTTTCACCGTCCTCCTCAACCTGGCCCTTGCCTCCTCGGCCGTTGCCGTTGCTGTCGATAGCCGTGTGACTCTTCCCGGCTTCGAGGAGCGCGCGTGCGGTACCACTGGCGGTACGTTCACAGCAGCTTCCCCTGATTAATTAGCCATTTGCATGGCCAGGCGACACGGAAATCACAAGCAAGACTCAGTGGCTAATTAGATACTTTTCCCAACAACAGCCCCTTGCACTAGCGGTGACGACTGCTGCACATACTGCGACCCATCCGCAGGCTGGACTTGTACCGACTCGACCAGCGCCTGCGTTGCTGCCGGCAGTAAGCTTGAACCTATTTCATGACCTTAATTTAGTCAGTCCTGCACTAGTACTGTAAGCTAATATATCTCCTTCGCAGCGGTTCCTTCCTTTGGCCAGAACGACTGCTGCAGCAAGGCTGTCGACTCGGCGGGCAAGTGCACTTAAGCAACATTGAACTTGCCAAGGACCAGTTGACACTATGTACATTCACTAGCTCTTAAATAGTCAGCCAATACAAAGCAGTCAACAAAAACCAAGCTCAATTTTGAAGTTTGTGACGGTCAATAGAAAGTAGGGAAATAGGTCAACAGTGCCCGAAAGACACAAACAGAACAGTGTACCGAATAGGCGCAGTATTCCTCGTTTCTGAAAGATGATCCAACCTATTCATTCCAGGGGTTTGTCAAGTCGTCCTGGCCTTGCGGTTTGGCAGGACCATACATAGGTAAAAAGCGGCCATAAGTCCATCGCAATTCTGTGAAATCGGCCTAATCTATCATAAATTCCCTGCGAGACTCTAAGTTTGAATTAACATGACGCTGTCTTGCTCATTTGGACTTGGTTCAATCAATTCAGCTATTGTATCATCTCCCTACTGGTACCATCAATGTACGACCGCACATGCAAACCGGCGAGACGGATTGAGAGGAAACATTGAGCGTGAGTTGATTGCATTTGTGCAGTTTGCAGGCGCAAATCATCACAGTCTGCCGAGCCGCCAATAACTCTCGGAGCTTTTCAGGAATGTCTTTCACTTTTTTCGCATGAGACGTAGCCTCAATAATCACATTCATCACTGTTGTACCTTTGCAGACCATGCCTAGGTAGTGCGACTTAGCGCTTACGGTTGCCGATCAGGTGGTATGTGAGAATCCCGTTGTGGTCACTTGCCTTCTTACTTGAGTAAAGTGAAGTTGCAACAGCCATCAAAGTATTTCCTGGGTAGAGAGATTTTGGTTGGTTGATATTTCAGTTTGATTCACCTAAGAAACCCAAACACTTGATTGATAAAACCGACAATGGAACAAGACGATATTAATCAGGAAATAGCCGTTTTATCAACATTGAACACGACACTGCAAAATTTCATCTCTTTCCGGATACAACCACAAATCACATTCCAACATCACATATTACCTAGCCCCAGGAGGAAAAGAAGAAAGGGAGGATCTCACCGTCCCCATGACTCAAGAAAGCGTGAAAAAAGACCCAGCCGGCCCAACATTAGCAACCACCACCTCAAACAGCGGCAGCTCGCCGCCGCCGACACGGCTGCCGGTGACGCTGGCGCACAGCCGGCTCAGGTCGTCCTCGCCGTACGTGGTGAGGTCGTAGCTCTCGCCGGCGGCGGCGAACACGACGCGCGTGACGTTGGCGCGCAGGGGTTGCTGGTGCTGGTGCTGGTGCCTCTCGGCGGCGCCGGGCCCCTCTGAGCCCCCCCTGGACAGGTGCTTGAACAGCGCCGGGTTGTAGTCGACGTAGCGCAGCGCCGCCGCGCGCACATGCGCCCGCGTCGGCGGCGTGCGCACCACCATGCGCTGCTCGCTGATGTCGGCCGTCCCCGGGACCCGCGACTTGATGCACAGCCGGTAGTCGATTGCGGTCAGGGACTGTGGGGGCTGGGGCTGGGGCTGGGGCTGGGGCTGGGGCTGAGGGGGCGGTGGCGGCGGGGGCTTGATGGGGCTGGCCGCGTGCGTGGGCGTGGATGAGGCCGATGATGAAGATGGTGGGCCCCGTGGTGGGGGTGGCGCCTGGGGCCCTTGGTGGGCGTTGTTGTGTCCGAGAGACACTGGGGACGAGGACACAGGAGATGGGCCGACGTTGTTGCTGTTGAGGTTGATGTTGCTGACGGCAGACCTGACCTGGGACTGATGTGGTGGTGGAGGGTTGAGTGGTGGAGGCGGGACTAGTCTCCCGGTCTGTGGTGGGAGTGGACCTTGGATGGGAAACATTTGTGATGGATGGGGCCTCAAGCCACCCATTGGGACATGCTCCGAGTATAGATGATGGCCTGGGTTCCCAAATATGACCGGAGGGGGCATGGGGGCTCCAGGCCCGGCCCTCCAGCCCCCAGGTTGCACCGGGTTAAGGGCAGCTGGTGGCCCAGTTGCCCCAGGAGGGACATGGCGAGCGATGGAGCCACCAGCCTTGGGGTTGAAAGTCCCCGTAGGACTCGAGCGCCGACGATGAGTGGGGAAGTTGTGCTGAGGCGCATATTGTAGTCCTCGCGGTTGGCGTCCCTCGTGCGCAAAGTCCAGGTCATCCCGCCTCGGTGAGCGAGAAGACCGTCTCACCCGCATGGGGTACATGTGGGTGTTGCGCGAGGTGTGGGTGCCTCTCGCCCTGGGATAGCGGGAGACGCCCTCGTCTTCTGTCAGGCTCTCGTAGGCAGACTCGGCTTCGAAAGACAGGGTCGAGTCCCCGAGGTCCTTATCCAAGTCGGGGACCAGGATATCGGATGCCGAGGACACGGAAGACACCCCGTCGTCGTCGTCGTCGTCGTCGTCGTCGTCGACGACCACTTCCTCGACCTTCTTGGAGCAGGGGGCGAATTCGAAGCCATTGGTGGTGATGTAGTTCTGTACCGCGTCCGCAGACTTGACCAGAAGCAGCTCGTATGCCTTCTGCACGGTGTCGGCGCTCTCAGAAGACAGCAACGCGTCCCTTCGACCGCCCTGCTCAGCCCGTATGACCACTGCCCTGAAGTTTCCCAAGGGCTCGCGGGTGAGGATGACCCCTATCTGTGCATCACGAGCAGAGAAGAAAGAGCAGTTCTCTGTAAAAAAGTGACAAACGAGGAATTAGTCCATGAAAAAGCAAAGACGGAAGGACACATGTGGGACCAGGTGTGCACGCCCACCAAGGTCGACGACGTATGGAAGCCTGGCCTACCGACTATCTGCGCGCGATATTCGCCCATCGTCTGTCTCGAGGTGCCACCGGCTGCCATGATGCTCCCAAAGGACGTCGTTGGCTTGGTCCAAGTCGCGGGAAAGTGAGAACAGAGGGTGCAGTGGTGAGGGCGGAGGGTCATGGAGCAAAGCGAGCACCAGGCAATCGAGCCTCTAGAGAGAAAAAGGGAACAAATGATTCGACTGAGGCTCCCGCAGCGCAGAAAACAGAAAATGAGCACATTGTCTCCGTTATATACAGTACCGGGTGCAAGCTGAGTGACTATGGTTTCACGACAGAGCCTGTACCATGCAGCACAAGCATCGTTGCGTCCCTGCCCGCCTCATTCTCCTGATAGGCTCAAGAGGGCTTACAGTACAAGCCCGGGCACGTAGCGGACCGGGAATATCACCAACGCCCCGCCCCTCTGGCCCCTCTAACGGATACGGGCATAGATATTGACAAGGTGCTGCTGAATATCTCGGACTCCTGCACGTGGTGCTGGCTGCGACGCGTAGATAGGTTTGCTTCCTAGAAGCATACACGAGCCGGTGGGGATTGGAAGGCTGCTTGGCCGCTGCACTGCAGCAACCCCCAATGCAACCTCGTTCAACCTTGGGACACAGCCGTTTGTGATACGGGCAAGAATCCAGCCGGCTCACCTGCCTCAATCCTGTGTTTCGCAAGTTGTGCTCCGCTAAGCCACTGAGAGCTGTCCAGGTGATGACGCGGAAAGGACAGGGCGGCTGCATTTTTAGAACGAGCCTCGATTCGCACCGCCTTAGTCTCGGCGAAGGTCCAATGTCTGGTTCACCAGTCTCACCAAGGTCTTAGCGGTCGAGCCTTCTGCTGCCATCGCTACGTGTAGCGTCCGAGCCTGGTTCGCGTCACTCTTGTGCCAGAGACAGTGGTGCTCTTGTGTCGCCCGAAACGAGCACGATCAGACGGCTGCTACCCAGATGTTCAACGGGGTTCCGGAGCACTTGGAAACATCCTCAACGTTGAAACTTGTAAACTTGTAAACTTCGTGCTCATCTGACTGGTTTGTCTTCAGTAAGACGTCCGCGGCGTGCATGAGACTCTCGCTATACGGGCGTGAATTATGGGATGGCCAAGGTTCAGCGACCAATGTCTGAATGGTCAATTGGTATTACGAGCAGGGCAGTGCCCGGTAGACAGTCCAGACAAGGCGGATCAAAGTACCGAGCCGCCTCATTAACTCGCGAGGCTGCAATACCTGCCGAGCTGTGACGGTGGCAAACAATTGCGCTGATCGACAATCAGTGCTTGGTCGTATTGGCTGGTCTTGTTTTGACCTTGCTTTTTCTCCCGCTCGGTGCGATTGCTGATCCTGCCGTACGGTAACTTGCAGCCCTGTCATTGTGAGTACCTCATCCAACCGACAACCTCTCCAGCCTGTCTTGCAGAGCATCCACAAGAGCCGTCTCCCTGTCCAAGAGACCTCTAACCTGGGATATCTTTGCCTTCCTGAGTTCAGAGGGTATCCTGAGGCTCACTACAGACGACCCAGGGCTGCCCTCCAAATTCCCATCACCTGATTTGTCCTTGCCCTCCAAGCCTGCCACCTGCCCTGCCAGCTCGTCCTTGAGCTCCTTAATCTCCCGGATGCGCTCTAGGGGTTGCTGTGACTTGGGTGCACCTGCGACCACTACTGTCCCCTTGTTGCTGCTGTCAGGTTCAGACAGATTCTGCTCAACTGTCTTGACCTCCTCCACCCATGCTCTCTCCTTGTCGCTGAGTTCCTGGCTCGTCTTCTGTTGGACCTTCTTCCTCAAGTTCTCGAATCTCTGCATCAACTCCTCCTGTTTCTTTCGTCGCGCAAATACGGCTCGGGTGAGGCGCGTATCGTCCGCTTCGGCTCCGTCGTCTCCGCCTGTAACCCGATCGATCCTGCTCTTGAGCTCATTGGCCTTGACAATCTGCTCCTTCAGCTCCATCCGCAAAGCATCACATCTTCGGAAGAGCTCCGAGACTGCCTCATTAAGACGCCCCGACTCCGTGCTGATGATTTGATGCGCGTTGGAAAACACCTTGAGGGTGGCTGGTGACAGGCGGACCTGTTGCTGCATCAGGGCGACGTACCTGCTTGTCATCAGCATTTGCTGAAGTTTGTGCAAGTTTGACGATTGATCAAAGACCGCAGAAGGCTGATATGCAGGTCGCGGCGTGAACATTTCCATCGGAGCCTTCTGTTCTGGCGTTGGTTCATAGAACGGCGTAGGGGAAGATGACGATTTGATGGGTGGAAGTTCGTCTTCAGGCGTTTCGAGTAGCAAGGCTAAAGGATCAGATGGTGAGGCCGAGAGAATAAAGTAGCCAAGGTCAGGGTCGCGGATGGCGACACAGGCAGCCAGCGAGGTGCCTGGTGGCGGCTCAACGTAGATTCTATCGAAGGCTGACTTCCCGCTTGCGATCAAGCCAATCCTGAAATCCGATCCGGCCTCTGACTCCCCGTTCAACTCGCTTTCAAGTCGGAACACCCACGGAGATAAGGACACATTTGTGATCCCGGAATTGTGCGTGACAAAGAACGAGTATCGAGACGTCGCATCGTCGCTGAACACAGGCCAGCAGTCGGGCGTTACCTCGGACAACGCAAGAACGTCCAGTGTCTCATAGGTGAGTAGAGAGGGCAAATCGTCACCGTCCGTGAACACACTGGGCTTGGATTTGACGCGAGGCGGCAGCCACTTGGCCTCGACGCCATCGAGATCCAGACAGATCCTGACTTGGCCACTTGTGGAGAGAAGACAAATCACAGTCAAGGACAGGCCCTCCTGCTCGTTCTCGTCGAGCTCTAGAACCTCATCCTCTCCGAGCATGAGATCGTCTGTCTCCATTTTCTGGCCAATGACGTAGATATCTGAGAGCTCGATGTCAAGGTCGTCTTGTTCGTCTTCGTTTGGGTCCATGTCGAAAGTGAAAGGTCCTTGGAGTCTGGGTATCAATCCGGGGTGTGTTGGACGCCGGTATACCTCAATGGGTGGCTCTCCCAGGGTATCTTGAACGATCCTGGGCTCCTGGTTGTCCAGATCAGACATCCACTCGAGTTGTTGCTGTGCAAGAAGCTTGTCTTGTGGAGAGACGTCAGGATCATCTTCGATGGCTGCTAACTTGGCCACGATGGAGACTGATAATGAAGGGACAAGAGTAGGAGGCGGGGCCCAGAGCTCTGGGAGGAGTGGACACAAGGCGTAGACATCGCCTCCCCTCATAGCAATGTATAGAGTCATTGACGACCAGAGCCCAGACCCCCTGGCAGCGAAAGATGCAGCTGCCACCTCCATATCGAACATGTCGGGCGAAAAAGAGGTGTTTGTCGCTGTCGTAGACGCTGTAAAGTCCTGGTCCAGAGTAACGCCATTGGCTAATTTCTTCAGATCGACAGACAGCGTCGGAGCGTCAAACGACCATCGGTCGGCGGTAGAGACCTCCCAAACCCGCACCACAGCATCCTCCGTAACTGTGACAAGTGATGTGCCCTTGACACCGAGGGGATGCCAAAGCGCAGTCATGACAGCCGACTTTGATGTGACATGCGTCGTCGGGCCCAGCGTAAAGAACTTCGGTTTGAGAGGAGTACTGTCCGGCGCAGTGAGATGCGAGGAGTCGGGGAGGACGCAGATATGTACTGTATGGGCAGTCAAAATGGCGAGGTAGTTCGAGTTTGGCGAGACGACGAGCTGCCTGATCTCATCGGCCACAGGAGTTTTAATGATCTGCGGGCACTGTGAGCGAAGAGCCCCATCGCTGACGGACGCCCATGTCCATCTTGTTGTTTGCTTCAACTTACCCTGTAACCCTCAGCAGGCTTTCCGTCCGAGCCCTCAGTGCCAATTCTTGTCTCGTCGTAGATGGAGAAAGAGCCATTGGAATCCTCCCTCTTGATGCGAGTACTGGCTCCCTTCTCTGCCCAGGACTCCTTCAGATACACAAGGTCGCCCCATCGTATCTCTCGATTGACTGCGACGAAGACCTCGGTGCCGCGGCGCGCAATGGTCCGCCGTGGCCCGGGTCTTGCTTTCTTGTTCGACGAATAGGGGGAGAATGCGGATGCGTTGAGGTCTCCTGGTGTAGCCTGGAACAGAGTGTGTCCTGGAGCCGGCTTGCTGAGCCAGCTCGGCGTGTATGATTTGACCTTGATGTTAGACATGTTTTGCGACCCAGGCCACTGCTCCTGGCGGGTGGCAATGCTAGCAAAACGGCGTGCCGGTTGCCGTGGTTTGAATCATACGGTACGTTGTCGCAAATCTTGGAAGGCTGGTCAAGTTTGGACCAGGAAGAGTCTGCGAGGCTGCAGGTGAAAGGTCAAGAGCCCAACCCAAAAACAGTGCAGCAAGAAAGGCGGCAGGGGGAAGCTTCACTTGACATTTTTAGCGCGTCTCTTGAGCTTCCTACCCGCGCCTGGGCGGCCTTGACATGGATTGGGACCCACATTTGGAACTGCAGCTGCAGCGGTCTTCAACTTACACCAGATCAGCGCTTACAATACAATCGTCTGAATCTATTCCTTACGACACACTACATTTACCACAAAATGAGACCACACGTCCGAAGCACAGTCGATCGGCTCGACCGACCAAGCGCCTACTACAACAGTCGGGCAAGTTGTTCCCTGCTCCCGTACCAAACGAATTCGCAAGCTGACCTTTGCCATCCGGGTAACAGTTCAACAAGCGCGGCCGACGCAATGATCGCAATGATCGCAACGATGAGCACAATGGCGACGCCGAGCCCGAGCAGCCCCCAGAGGACCCCCTCGCAAATGCGACAACTCTCTACGTTGGAAACCTGTCATTCTACACGACCGAGGAGCAAGTCTACGAGCTTTTCTCCAAGTGCGGCGAGATCAAGCGGCTGGTCATGGGCCTGGACCGGTTCAACAAGACGCCCTGCGGCTTCTGCTTCGTGGAGTACTACACGCACCAGGACGCGCTGGACTGCATGAAATACATTGGCGGCACGAAGCTGGATGAGCGCATCATCCGGACGGACCTGGACCCAGGATTCGAGGAGGGCAGGCAGTACGGCCGTGGCAAGTCTGGTGGACAGGTACGTGGCCTTGTGACAAAGCTCCCGTTTGCCAAATGGCTTCGCTGACCAAGTGACAACAGGTGAGAGACGAGTACAGAGAAGAGTTTGACGAAGGCAGGGGCGGCTTGGGAAGAGCTCTGCAAACCAGAGAACGCAGCCTGGAGAACGATGATTACGGTCGCCTTGCTTAGTGCGTAGGTGGCTAACCAAGAGAGATTTGACCAATGGATATGCGAAAAGTTGAAGCTGGCTCCGAGAAGCGACGGCGGTGAGGGCGTCTCTAGCCATCAAAAAGAATGGCTCGCATGGTCTAGGGCACCGCGTGAATACTGCGATCCTACATACTCAAGCAGATTATTCCGGAACATGGCCGGCCATAAGAACGAACCAGCCCACCAGAGACTAACCGCATGGACCACATTGCTACATAGAGAAAAAATGAGGCACAAGGCGCAATTGTGAGGCGCGAACCAGTGGCTTTCATTATAAAGCTGGGCTGTTCTGCTTTTGATAGACGTATCTACTCAAGTCTAATTCCGTCCACCTACACATATGTTCATACAAATCTCCGCCATGACTTTTCATGCTATCGCCAGGCTTGAGATTTCATGCTCCGCGTACTCCTTCGTCTCTTCACCCTGCCCAACCCGGAAGTCGACGGCGCCCATTCCGTACTACCTCGCATCGGCACGTCCGAGCTGCGCGTCGTCTTCGATTCGCTATCGTATGCTTCGTGACCAAGTCGAACTTGGTGCCGGGCCAGTCCATATGTAATTCAGCGACTTGATTGCCATCATGATGATGCGCGATGTTCTAAAATGATCATGTCGTCGTGTACAGGCGTCTAGTATCCAGGAGGGTTGAGGCGCTGTGACACTCTCGTCCACTTCGGTAGTTCTGAAAAAGACACCCAAGAAGTCAGCAAAAAGACGATATCAATGGCCAACGCACGCCACGCCACGCCCACCCAATCCCCTCCCCCCCCCCCCCCTCAAAAAAAAAGGCACGACGTACTGTGTATTCCCTTCCTGTACCTCTTCTCCTTGCGGTCGAAGATGGTATACTTGTCCTTGGCCCTCATCTCCTCCTCCTTGGGCATCTCAGCCTTCCACCTCTCCACGGCCTTGGTCGTCTCGCCCTTCTTGGCCAGCGCGCCGTCGACCGTCGCCACGACCGAGTCGACCGCTCGCAGGCGGAGCCGGTGCCGCCGCTTCTGGAACTTGGACAGCCGCCAGGGTGTCTTCCACAGCAGGCCGCTGCTTAATGGATTTGTGAATCTGAAGGGCCCGAACATGGCTGCGAATCCGGGTGTGGGTCCGGTGCGTGGGTGGGTGCGAACACGACGGCTCTGAACGTTGATGTCGGCTCGACGTTGGAAGCTGGGATTTTTGATGATTGCTCGCACGCCGGCCGGGAATGGGACGGGATGCCCAAAACAAATGGAGCTAGCCCCCTGCAGTCTTGGGGTGGGGCCAATCGGTAGGTACCGTGACTGTGGGGCTGGGGTTCCTGCGGCAGGCCCACCTCACGTCGCAAGCTGGGTAGGACGTCAGGCTGGGATAACGAGAGGCATCTGTCCCCTCCGTCCAGCCAAGCGCGTTCCCAAGAAGCACGGTAGGAGAAGGGAGAGAGCAAGGCCGCCAAATGATCGATCGATAACAAAAGATGTCGTACTACTTCGCCATCATTGGCACCCAGGACAACCCCCTCTTCGAGCACGAGTTCGGCACCTCTAAGCAGGGCGGCGATGGGCAGTCGCGCTTCTCGGACCAGGCCCGCCACCTGAACCAGTTTATCCTGCACAGCGCGCTGGATGTCGTCGAGGAAGTGCAGTGGAACAACGGACAGCTGTATGTACTGACAAGAGCCCCCAAGACAACTACAAGAACAATATCATCAACCACTATCATCGCATCACTTTCCCCCTATCCCGAAGCCACAGCTTTATGTATATATAGTCTCCTACATGTCACACCACACACACACAACACCCGTTCTCCTCTCCCACGCTGAGTAGAGAGCCCTGACTTACCCGACCTCTCCCATCGACGGCAGGTACCTCAAGGTGATCGACAAGTTCTTCAACAACTACATCTCGTGCTTCGTGACGGGGGCCAACGTCAAGTTCCTGCTGCTGCACCAGCCCTTCGGCGGCTCCTCCTCGTCCGGCTCCTCGCGCTCGTCCACCTCCATCGCCGCGAACCCCACCAGCGCCGCCACCGAGGAGGCCATCAAGAGCTTCTTCCTCGAGGTCTACGAGAACTGGGTCAAGGCAGTCATGAACCCCTTCTACAGGGTCAACCAGGAGGTCAAGAGCCCGATCTTCAGGCAGAGGGTGTTCGCTGCCGGGAGGAAGTACTTGTAGGCGCGTGAGGGTTGGTCACAGGGGTCATCCAGAGATGTTGAGTGCCAGGGCGACAAGAATATTTGCCGGGTGGACAGGTTTCGAAACGGGTAGATTACACATGGGGAGTAAACATAAATTCCCTAGGTCACGCTATGGATACGGAACCAGCCGTAAGACGTGCCGTGAGTAGCGGTGAGAACACTTCACCGATCGACGCGCCAGGTTATAGAGTCTACAGAGGCATCGAATTGCGTGTCACGAGTCACGACATAATTAAAGCACGAGAGCAAGAAGCATTGAATATGTTCATCAAGTGTATTTGCGGCGCACTTGTCTGTCGACCAGAGGGAGGCCGTCGCCTAATTCCGACGCCCAGTCATTCCGATTGATCCGTGAAACCCCAACGCCCAAAATCAACAAATGTCGCAGAAGCCTCCGCCCAGCTTTGCTGCTGTATGATCATCAAACAAGTTCACCCAGCCCCAGCGGTCCCCGACCTCTAGTTGCCTTGCCCATGCTGTGTCGCGAAGGTGCCGAAAAAGCCCAAGCAAAAACAACAGAATGCATCCATCCACCACACACTTCCCCAGTCGTCTGATCCGAAGAGAAGAGCAGACCGCTTAACCACCGAAACCGTACAGGGTACGGCCCTGGCGCTTGAGGGCGTAGACAACGTCGAGGGAGGTGACGGTCTTGCGCTTGGCGTGCTCAGTGTAGGTGACGGCGTCACGGATGACACCCTCAAGGAAGGACTTGAGGACAGAGCGAGTCTCCTCGTAGATCACTGTTGCGTTGGTTAGTGAGCGGTTCCATGCAGACGTGTTGATATCTTTAGTATGACTTACTGGCAGAAATACGCTTGACACCACCACGACGGGCGAGACGTCGGATAGCGGGCTTGGTAATACCCTGGATGTTGTCACGAAGAATCTTTCGGTGGCGCTTGGCACCGCCCTTTCCGAGACCCTTGCCGCCCTTGCCGCCTGTAGGAGAGAGGTTTTAGTGAGAAAGAACTGAGACAGATGATTGTGTTGTGATCGGGTTGGTACGTCTTGACGCGGATGCGTGAGGTGTTGATGCAAGACGCGTCGAGGTGCAGTGGTGTCTCGCCCCACCACCAACAACCCGGCCCCGGGAGGCGGCGTTGGTGACGATGCAGCAGACGGAACGACGACAGACCCGACGCGTTTGAGGACGGCGACGAGGTGGAATAGGTGTTTACTTACGTCCAGTCATCTTGAATGAAGTTTATGAAGAAAAATGTGATGTTTAGTCGATGAAGTTGATGTCGCGGTGGACAAATGGATGGATTTGTTGATGGACTTGATGGGTTGATTGATGGGCAATGAGAAAGAGGAGATAAGAGAGCAGAAGAAAATGGCGAGATACGAGGGGAAAGTCGGTAAATAAGGGGAAGCGGGCAGTTGGCTGATCTGGGAGTGTGATCTGGGTTTGTGGTTTCTGGCAGGCGCTAGTCAGTTTTGGGGTCTGCTCTTTCCAACGCTTTAAAAAACGAATTTGCAGCTGCGAAAGCAACCTCAAATCCATGCTGGCTTAGGCGTGCAAAACCGGCCCTTTCTCTCTTGTTTCGCCGTCGGCTGGCCCGTGCACACCGCTCCTGCTCCCTCGGCCTGCAGGGATCCGCACTAGCGTCCGCATTCTGCTAAGATGACCTCCGCCGGGTGGTTCACCTGGAAGGCTTCGAGGCAATCATTATATTCATTTGGGACCGCCCACTTCTCAGCCTGTCATGCCCAGGCTTCTTCCGTAACCCCATGTATGCGCTCTCTTGATCCCACATCACCATCAAATGCCTTCTGCAGCCTCCCAACCCGAGAATTTGGCCCTCCACATGGCGATGCGCTGTTCCGCAACACCACCACAGTAGCGCCGTGAACTTAGTACTAAGCGCTATTTTGACCGCTAAAACCTGGTGTAAAGCACGCACGCAGCATTCAACACCCCTGCCCAGGTTGGGCCCTGAAGGCGTGTTATTCCTTATTAGGTGATCCTAAACGCGACAGCATCACCATTCTCTCTGCCACCACAGCTACGTCAGGTTCTGTTCTTTGAGTAACAAGCCACAGATAGGCTGCAAAGCAAAGCAAAGACAAAGACAAAGAATCAGACGACTTATGCAGACAACTAGTCGCTCCGCTTGTCGCGGGCCGTCAGCCTCACCCGGCACACGAGACGGGCCCATTCGACCACGCTCTATCAAAATAGAAGCCGTAGGACGTGCACACACCTGATTCACATCTTGAAGGAACAGCCCTACAACACCAACACCATCACGTCCCCGGTGGCCTCGGCCGAGGTATCGCACTGGATGCTCTATTCTCTCCTGTCCGACTTTAATCTGCTATTTGAAAGGTGCACTTGAAGCAAGATACTACTTCTCCGACACCTATCCGAATCGAGGCACAGCGTCGCAACAGCATTAAACAGAACACAACGGCGCGACCATCATGGCCATTACTATCCGTCAGAGTACACAGCTACTTCGACGACGCGGGCTGATTCCACATACGTATTCGGTATCATCGCGCCTTGCTGAGCACACTTTACTACTAGGTGGCAGTGCCCTACCCTGCCATATTGTACATGCCGATGCCGTGCTTAGGTACTCATACACAAGAATGCAAACCAGCGAAGAAGCCGGTTACAGCCTCCGCCCTACAACGAATCCTAGGCCCTATCCAGAGCCCATAGCTTGTGATAATATGAATCAGGCTGTTTGGTCCGTTGCAAGGAAAAAGGAGAAGCCAAAAAGAATACGCCTGCCTGCCTGCTGCCGTCCCTTTGACCTTGGCCCATCAAATCCTTGAACGCCTGTGCAATGCCGTAAACCTTGCCATGCCCCATACCATGCTGTTTCGTCGCTCGCCCGTGTTCACTGCGCCTTTTGCAACCCAGCACGACTGCTTATTTCCAAGGGGTATATTGGAGACGTGGCCAGACCGAACCCCGCTGCGAACAAGACCCAAGTCACGCCAGCCGGACATAAAACCCACTCATCATTGAATCATAGAGTCGTCGAGACCATCGTCCTCCTCGAGACTCTCTATTGCCTCCTTGATCTGCTGGCTTGCCTACAGAGGTTGTCAGTCATGTCGTGTGTGGAAGAAAATTGGGTAGGATCCGGACTCACCTTGGGGTCCAGGCTTAGCGCCTGTGTGAAGTGGCGCACGGCCTGACTCTTGTCGTTCTGCGCCTTGTACAGCTTCCCCAGGAAGAAGTGCACGCGCGCGTCGTCCGGCGCGAGGTCCTTCAGCACCAGAAGCTCTTTTTGGGCCGCGGCCAGATTCCCCACGGCCAGTAGCGCGCGGGCCTTCCTGAACCGTGCCACGGCGGCCTTTGGCGCCAGCTCGGTCGCCTTGTTGAAGAACTGCAGGGCCTGCAGGACGTGCTTCTGCTTTTCAAGCACTGTGCCGATGCAGCAGATGAGGACGGCGTTTGTGGGGTGTATTACGTGAGCCGAGTGGAAGTGTGTGTATGCTTTGTCGTAATTACCGAGCTTCTCGTATACCATGCCAATGCCGTAGTAGGCATTGTAATGGCGCCGGTCTGCCGAGATTGATTGCCTGAATGCTGTCAGGGCTTTGTCGTATTCTTCGTTGGCCATGTGCTCGTGGCCCTGGAGTGTGTAGGCGTATGCGAATTTTGGGTCGAGCTGTGTCGCTCGTTTGAAGCACTTCAGGGCCTGTTCATGATCCTTCGCCAGCGACCATGCATTGCCGAGGGCACACCACGACTCTGGCGCGAGCCACGCTGAGTCTACGAGCTCATGCGCGAGGAATGACAGATCCGTCTCTCGTTTCAGGTGCCAGAGAATCGTCGAGTAAACCTCCATGTCTTGAAGGCGAGTTGGGGAAATTATCCTCAGACGCCTAAAGTACCTCTCTGCTTCAGGATAAGATGCTTGCTCGTACTGGGCTCGTCCCATCTGTGCCAGTACCCACGCGGTGTCCTGGTGCGCGCGAGGCAGTGAACTATAGGACTGCAGCGATTCTTGACACTTGAACTGCGAGAGCTGCTGGTAGCCATACGCGAATCTTCTCAAAAGGTCCAAGACGAATTTCAGCGCCTCCTCGGATCTAGGTTCTGGATCCGAGGGTTTCTGAGGAAGCCGCTGCGCTGCCAGAGGCTCCTTCGCCGCTGGGCCCTCCGCCTGGTCAACATCCATGTTCGTGTCCTCAGTTCCACGTCTGTTCCCACTAACCACACGGCCGACTGCTGGATTCGGATTTGGTCTAACGAGACGCGAGATAGGAGCTCTAGCCCTCTTCAGCTCTCGACCATTGGATGGGCCAATTGTAGATGCACCAGAGTTGGTTTTTGGACCTGACTGCTTGAACATATTCAATCTCGCACTACGTCTTTGAGGGGCTTCCTCCCCATGCATTGGCCTTGAATGCACTGGCTGTCCAGACACGGTTCGCTTCCTATCAGCAGTGATCGTCGGTTTCAGAAGTGATGCCGCTGTGTCGGACGGTGCTTCTGTCTCCTGGGCCCTGTCTCTCCTTTTGGACATGAGCTTGTAGCCACCGCGTGGTTGTGCTTCCGGTCCCGTGTCTGCAGCATGCGGCCGATTTCTTCGGAGCGGTGCTTGGGGCGGATCCAGGTTTGTCGATACCCGTGGTGGATGTGTATCAGCATTGGACCTATGATTGGTCGGCGTTTCCATATCACCTTGGTTGACTGAAGGGGCTGCCACAGGCCCTAACCGGGACCTTGCTGCCACGATCTTGGACATGAATTCATTTGCATCTGTGTCAGGCGCCTGGAGGTTGCTGAATGATGGAATGTCCTGGAATGCTGTTGAGCGCTGTGGCTCAAAGGGATCCGCGACGTCATGCGAGACCACGCGTGACGACTTTTTCGGAACATGTAGAGGTTCAAGTGTATTCGATGGAGGCTCCTTCGGGTCAATCGCGGAAAAATTTGGCATCTGATCGAAATTTTTGACAAGGGTATCGTTGAGCTTGAAGATGTTGGGGACCCGGACTGTCACGCCCATGTCGCATAATGAGGTAAATGCATCCCACATCAGAGGGTTGGCCTTCAGAGCGTCCTCAAAGCAAGCGATCGCCCTGTCCTTGTCGTCGTAGCCCCGATAAAGCCTCCCCAGGAGACAGCTGCAAGCTGCAGCATCAGGATGCGGCACTCTCAGCCCAGCGGCATGCTTCCCCATAGTATTTTTTGAAGTCCATAACACCCTTGACTTTTCTAAGGCCGTGATGCCTTCTTTCCACAACTCCATCCGCAAGCATGCCTGTGCAAATACGAAGGAGCAGCCCAAATGCGTGCCCCTATATCCGGAAGCCTTGCTGACTTCATATGCGGAGCGGTCATCACCAAGCCGTAGGTGGCAGAGGGCATGGAGAAAGGTAGCCTCAGTTTGTTTTTCCTTGTCCTGGGCGCATAGCCTCTCGGCGAAGAAAAGAGCATTATTGGGTGAGAGATTGTCGAGGTGATAGTACACAGCCTGTCTCAATATCTCGTTGGTGCCAGTGGGGGAGGGCGCCATGTTTGAAGAGATTGGGCTTCAGCCGAGCCCTTATAGCAGTGAGATAGGTGCTGTTACCGGCCCCTTTGATCCATGGGATAGTGTCTGTATAATTCGTTCAAGGGAAGTCGAAGGAGCTGGCGGAGATCTCGTTCGCTTGCGACAGGATGGGACAATGTGGGTGGCTCGTAGAGAGGGTCAAAGCCGAGTACTTGGGCGAGGCAGGTGATCGCCGCTTTCGTATGGATGATTGATCAGGCCGATGGTGGATGCAAATTTGGTTCCTGCAGGGCCGGGATGAAATGCACACATCAAAGCGAGCGAGCAGAACAGGACCCGATAGCACAGAACAGCACGGTAGGAGCGCGTTCTGCCAGCGATGTAGGAGCAAGTGCAGAGCGATGGAAAGTCGGGTAGTCGGAGTCGGTCGTGAAGTCAAATCCTGGCGCTGAGCGACTCAGCAACCGCGCCGCCCAAGCAGAAATGGCTTCAGGGTGAGGGTTCGCGCTTTCCGTGGATTCGAGGGCAGCACGCGCGTCGTGATAAATGCTGATTTCGGAGGGACGAGCGAGGTCATGTTTTGGCCCCCGTCGCGGATGAGTACCGAAAGACACAAGGACGATCGACACCAAAACAATTGGGTGAGTTAGCAGCCGTGGATTGGCAACTGCAGGAGGCTTCCCAGGGGACCAAGAAATGAGAAGCGACTCCGTGAAGCAATTAAGATCCCGGAGAATGGGGGGGGGGAGAATGGCAAGTCGTGAAGTTCAGTTCCTCAAGAAAGACTGTTCTGCAACGCACACCCCCCCCCCTCCCCCAGATGTTGACGTTGGGCGCCTCCCACTCAGTCCATCCAAGCGGCTGCCCGCCAGTGATTGGCCAGCAGCTTTGGCCGCTGAGCAACGGCCGTCTCGCAGCCCCACGGGACCCCCCAGGTAGACTACCCAGGCTAGTCTACCTAGGTTACCGCAGTACATGTAGACCAGACGCACATGGATGGATCCTCGACTTCTTTTCAGCCTCCCGGCCCCAAAAGTGAACAACGTGGGATCATTACCGACATCGACATCACCTCGGATTGCGCCAAGCTCGTCGTTCCCATCGCTGCGTACACCACGGGACACTCGACAAACTTAGATTCAATCCAGTCTGTTAAGACCTGGAAGGCCCTTTTTTCTCTCCACACCCTTTCTCGTTTGAGTTCACTTGCGACCAGATCACCAACCACATCTTTCTCATTTACTGCATACATACATTTGACTAGCCTACATCATGGCTCAAAAGGCGAAAAAAGACCGGGCAAAGTCCAACGCCGAGTCACTGAAAAGCCTGCACATCGGCGCCGCCATCGTCAACGGCCTCTTCCTCCTGTGGTCCTTCTTCATCAGGTCACGGTCGCTGTGGGCGTACGTGCTGCTGTCACTGCCCAGCTTCGCCTGCCAGTTCGCACTCGAGAAGGCCGGGCGGCCGTCATTTGACCGCTCTACCGGGGCGCTGAGGTCGTCAGGCGAGGATCTGTCCGCGCCAGGCCTGACAGAGTACATGTGGGATGTCATCTGGGTCACGTGGGCATGCCAGGTTCTCGTCATGCTCTTCGGCAACTGGCTCTGGCTGATATGGGCCGTCGTCCCCGCCTACGGTGCCTACAAGGGCTACGGGCTGCTTGGGATGGCGAGGGGCATGGCTGGCATGCAGGGCGCGCAGCCGGGACAGCAGGAAGCGGCCCCGGCTGTCAACCGGAAGCAGCGACGTGCAGCGGCTTGATACAGCATTGAGCTGCCAGGCGGAGGTGACTGTCTGTCTTGAATAGTGCTCTATGATTCTATGGTACACCAGGTGTACTGTGCTCTACTATACGGTACTGTACTGTTTAAGTCGTGCACGCTACCTGGTCCACTCAGCAGTCACGGCCGGGTCTACGTCTTTGACGAGGACATGTACGTGTTCCAGAGCGCGCACACTCTGCAGAGCGACCCAGTTCTTGAACCACATCACACGCTCCTCGCCGCCTGGACCCAACTTGTCGGAGAAGTACGTCTTGACAAAGTCGACAATGAGTCTCCTGCTCTCGGGAGTGACGTCTCCAGTTTTTGGATCTGTCGGGATGATGGTCCGGGTCCAGACGACTATGTGGGTGATGTCGGGCGTTAGGCCGTAGGGCCAGTCGTTGACGAGGACTTTGTAGTCGGACGGTTCTTTAAAGGGGATCTCAGAGGCGGGTGTGAAAGGGATGGGCCCCCATTCCTTCGGCAGGCGATTTTGCAACAAGAAGTTGGTCATGGATCCATAAGCAGCTTTCGTCTCGGCTGTCCACTTCATGTACCGGCGAAGGTCGGAAGGCTTGCGCTTCAGCACAGAGAGATTGTTCGTCTCTGACAGGAACAGTCAGGAACGAGTCCAGGATAGTGCACCTCACAATACGACACATTCTTAGGCCAACGGCGTGGGCCTGACTTACCAATGATCTGCCTCAGCTCCTCCCAGTCGTGGTACTTGTACTCCTCGTCCGTCTGTGAGAGTACCCACCTATCCACATCTGTCAATGGGAAGGGGGCGTCCTCAACCTTGTCGCCCATTTCTTCAGTAGCTGCAAGGAGTAGGTTAGCTCGCAGTCGGTGTAGGTGGAGCGACCACAGCACTTTCATGGGGAGCTTACCGGTGGTGATCCTCACCGGAACCGGTATTGAATCAGGCTCGGGCGGCAGCGTGATCTCCCTCTCGTCTGACAGAAAGCTTCCAACGTTTATCAACCCTGGAATAGGCAAAACTCTCAATATTGACTCCTGGAATATTGTGGATTTTGCAAGCTGGACGGCATCTGACACACTCACCAACGTTCGCGACTGGTGACGGCGGTCCAATCAGTCTCACACACTGCCGACCGTGATGAGTGCAAGGAAAGGACTCAGCCACTGCACACCCCGCCTTGAAAGCGTGGCAGGACGGGTGTGGCGCCGCGCCAGTGGCTGATATCGCCGTTCGAAATACACCTATGTATTACCGGTAATCATTCAAGTAATCAATAGGAAGGTCCATTGCCCGTCCAACCACTCGGGCCGTCTTTCCTAGCACTGCAATTTTCACAAAGGCTCGACAATCAATACCATTGCGCTATGGACCTCATGTGCGCCATACCAAGTCTATCGTCCTTGCATGCGCATTTTCATCCCTGACTATCCATCCACAAACGCGATACTAAAGTACGGGGGTTTGATCACAGCAATGGGCAAGTCAACGAGTATATTCAAGAGACAATGCATTTTCTGTGTCAGTCTCGTTTTGCTACCTTTCCGTCTCTGTGCCTCCCCCGATGGAATTCTCCTGTTGTTTCCGTCTTGCCAAGCGCTCAAACATCACACACAGCGAGAGTCTGGGCTCCGACGGTGCCGTTGGAAATGTCTAGAGCGTGCTCACGTGTAGACCTTTTTCGCTCTGCCCTCCAGCAAATCTTTCAAGTAGCTCTCATACGGCGTGAACTTCACGTCCGGGTAGAGCTCCTTGGCCAAAAGATACCCCAGGTACTTGGCATTTTCGGGCGTATTGTCCCCGCGGATACCCCATGAGTAGAAGTACTCGACGCCCCAGAGCCGCATGAGGGTGCCAAGGTCTGCCGGGTCAGCTTGCTCCGGCCCCGCGAGCCCAGCAATCTGGGCCTGCAGCTGCTCTCCGGACAGCTTCCCCAGTGATGAGATTAGCAAAGGCACCAACAGAAAGGGAAACAGGAGGGGAGATGTGGCGTACGTAGTTGCGCTCTAGTTTTTCTCCGCTCAGCTCTTCGACCTTGTCGAATATCTGCTTCTGCGTCCAGAGCTCGTTGTAGACGTAGACCATTCGGTTCAGAGTGCGAGGATCAGCAATGATCCTAGCTACGTAAGTGCCGATATCTTGCGTGAAGGTGAGACCAGAAGGGGCGGAGCCGTCCCCGAGCAGATGTGACGCAGGCATCATGAGGCCATAATCAACGCGCCCGGAGGGGACCCTAGGTGGGGTCAGCTCGTACCACCACCCTACGTCAATGATTGTGTACGGGAGGTATATCTTCTTGATGTGGTTGAGAACTTTCTCCTTCTGCTTTATCGTCAGCTACGGAGCTTTTTCCGTGCGGGAGGTGGCTTCTGCTGACCGTCTCGCGCAGCCTCATCACTCCGACCGGAGGAGAAGCCGTCGCAAAGGTGCAAGGGATGAAACGGCCGACGCCGGCCTTTTTTGCCGCATCCGTCAGAGGGATTTGATCCAACAGGGCTGCTGCGTTGATGCTTGAGATGACCACGTCGGCGCCCTTGAGGAGACCGACCAGGTCATCCACGGGACCTTTCAAGTCCGCAGCCACGACCTGGACGCCAAGCTGCCTCAGCTCATCGTTCTTCTTGCTGTTCAGAGAAGCCTCTCGGGACACAGCCGTAATTTCCTGGCAACGTGTGTCACGAATTAGTCTAACTACATATAGCCTTGGCGACCTTTTGGACCAAAACGTACGAATTTCGTGGAGGACTCGAGCAGGCCCTTCACGATGGAACGACCAGTCTCTCCAGATGCGCCAAAGACGATAACCTTCATTTCGGCAGTGCAAGAAATATCGCGTGCGATGATGGAGAATTTAAAAGCGTATGTAAGCGATTTGTGGCCTCAGATGCGGGGACTGTTTCTTGACATCTATCATGTACGGAGCATTGGAGAAACCCGAGATGTGAGTTGGAGGGAGGATGTTACAACCCCGGCGACAGACTATATATCATGAACGCATTCGGCCGAGGGACGGACGATTGAGGAAAATGCACCGCCTTCTGGTGGGGAAGCATTGATAACTACCGTAACACTGTATTTTGTCAAGGCGACGAGGCATGTGAACAGTCCTGGGCCAGTCGGCATGATTTTACTCCTGGAGCCCGGAGACTTTTGACAAGTGTGGAACTTTATGGAGGAATCGAGCGTAGCACCACCGAGTCAAGCAAATCAATCTAAATTGTGGTGCTTTTTCTAAGCGGGCGTAGGCGCCCTATATTTATAAATAAAGCGTAACCTTATAATAAATCTGCTTAGCTACTACATACTTAATTAAATATAAGTGCTTAACTATATTATTTAAATACTATTAATTATTTATTATATCGCTTAATTATTATATAAAACCTTTTATTAATAATTTTATTTTTTTAAGTTTCTT
The DNA here is from genome assembly GCA_023242295.1 of Diaporthe ilicicola. NCBI lineage: Eukaryota > Fungi > Ascomycota > Sordariomycetes > Diaporthales > Diaporthaceae > Diaporthe > Diaporthe ilicicola. The sequence goes on along the minus strand of JALPVH010000171.1, from coordinate 419 downwards.
TATTAAATTAAAATAATAGTAAATATTTAAAAAAGATAAAATATAATATATCTTTTAAAATTAATATAATAAGTGTTACTATATAAAACTTTTTATAATAATTTATTAATTTACTTTAAAAAGTTTATTTATAATTAAAAGTTTTTATATTATATTAATAGCTATAGCGTTAAGCTATACTTATTTATACCGGTGCTATTAATAAGATATTAGCTTATTAAAGTTAAAGTTATTATAAGTTATAAACTAATTTAATATTATTAAGTATTATTAATATATAAAAGTTTTATTATTATATAACTTAAATAAATATAATTATTTAAAATAAATAATATTAAAAAGCTATTATTACTTTAATTAAAGTTTTAACTTAAATATATATATATATATATATATATATATATATTATATAAACTATT
>JALPVH010000170.1:0-117598 GCA_023242295.1 Diaporthe ilicicola | reverse complement strand
AATAGCTTATATATATATATTTATATATTTATAACTTTAATTATATTATAACTTTAATTATATTATAAGTTTAACTATAATATTATAATATCTTTTAATTAAAGAAATATATAATATATAAAGCTTTATATATTATATAACTATATATATAAAAAACTTAAAATATATTATAAATAAATATTTTAATAATAATATATAAATTAATTTTTAAATTATTATAACTTAATATTATTATATTAATCTTATGCTAATAGTAATTATATAAAATAAAGGTTATTTTAATATTAGCAGGGGTGGTACTTAAAAGTAATTAGCATAGATTTTAGGATTTAAAGCCACCGGAGACTAAGCTTGCCAAGTCTACATGCACCCGCCTGTTCTGTCGCAGCACCGTCACAAATACGGGTTTCGAGCTCCAGTTTATTACAGCACGCCCTCCTCGCCTTCATTCATGCCGTGGCCCCGCCACGCCAAGCGTCAGCCACGATTGATGAGAGAAAGATCCACCAATGCATCTCTCGGGTGCGAACTGTTCTCCGATGTCTTCCAAAAATGTAACGGAGACAAGGAAGTTCGGACGGAATTTAGCCTTGTATGCCCGCTCTCAAACCCTCGACCCCTTAGGGGACGACGTTATAGCCTTACAGGTGACGCTTTGGTCTCTAGGGTTTCGAGCACTGACTTTCAGATCAACTGCTTGTGCAGTGCACAGCATAACTGGATTTGATTAAGGCATCACCTTCGTCCCATGTTGTCAATCCATACTTCTGCACCGCATGCGCTTGAGTACTGACACCTGAGCAATCAGAGCCCGAGCAATACGAGAACGTAGCTCTCGTTCCATGCTTGCAGGAGAGATTGACGAATGGGGTCCGTTTTCAACCGACTCTGGTGAATCAAAACCGTTACAATCTGCATGCAAACAAATTAACAACCGACGCTCTCATGCATCATTCTCAAATCTCAGGCCGGCGTTCTCCCTCACAACACCGTACATCCCAGCGATATCGCCATTTAGCTCTCCGCCACCAGGCCCATTCCTCTCCAGCACGTCCCTGCACCAACCAAGCGCCACCAGCGGATTCCTTATCGTCGTGCCAGTCTCCTCCGCGAGTCGCAGTGCGTGGCCCATGTCCTTAACGCCCAGCGCCGCGGAGCCCGCGGGCTCCTTCCTGAAGTAGTCCCCGCTCAGCATCCGATCCGCGTACACATGGAACGGATTCGTTCCCGGCGAGCCTGGCGAGCCTGAACGGACAAGGCCGACTTCGACAAACTCCTTTACTCGCGCCGGGTCCACGCCGGCCTTCTCGGCCAGCGTGAACGCCTCGGCGAGCTGGCAGGCTGCGCTGAGGGTGAACGTGTTGGCGATGATCTTCATCTTGAGGCCCGTGCCGCAGGGCTGGTCTGGGAAGGCGATCATGGCGCGCGAGAGGACGCCGCGGCCGCCGTGCCGGAGCGGGAAGTTGTCGCCGCCGCCGGTGAGGTACGGCGCCGCCCGGGATATGGAGCTAGCAGGTCCGGAGGGGAAGGTGATGAGCTCGCCGGCAGCAGCGGCGGCTGGCGGCCCCAGCACTGGGCACGCGACGAACTCTGCCCCGTGGGAGGTCAGGAGTTCTGCGACCTTGTTTGCGGTGTCTGGGTGGACCGTCTCCATCCCGATGAAGAGTTTGCCCCTCAGGCCGTGGGTATCTTCTGCCATGGTTTCGGAGACGATGGCTTGGTAGGTTGATTCCACTGCTGCATCGTTGCTGAGGCACGAGAAGACTACGTCTGCTTTTGATATGCCTTCTTTGAGGGACGAGGCAATCTCCGTGGATCCTGGGAGAAGTGCTGAGGCAAGGTCGCGGCACTTTTGTGCGGTGCGATTGTAGAGGACTAGAGGGGAGTTGAGGGAGCCGTGAGAAACGAGTGACTTGCAAGCACCTCTGCCAATATTTCCCACCCCAATCCACATGACAACCGGTGCCATTCTGTTGTCTTCTGAAAATTTCTCGCAAATGATTCTTAGGTGTTTAGAATTGGGGTTCTCGAAACTTTCTCAAATGAATCTGTTGACTCGAGTATCGCGACTGCGAAAAGGTTGTCAAGCACTTACAACAACTTTTAACTGAGAAGAGACAACATTAATATTTAAAAAGACTCGACACCAACGGAATTCGGCCTTCGCTATCTGCGGCAATACGAGTGACTGCGATACACTGCGGTCCTAGCGGATGCCACGCGGAGAATCCGCGGAGCTTCAGATGCATGTGTGACGTTGACACTTCTCTGTTCCTCTGCCTACAGTCAGAAAGGATCGGATTCAATGCTGAGAAGAGTCATATGCCGTATATGTGAAAGAAGATTACAAACCCCAAAGTCTCTTTCCAGAAAGTTGATTCTTCCCTTAGGGATGGCCCTGATCCGCTGTCTAGTAGCTCGCATATGAATAAAAGGGCTCTCCATCCACTATCTCTTACATTATGCCGGTTGCATATAAAGTCATGAAGAGTTTCAATCCAACTTCGTACTACCTAATGGTCCAGTGTCACGGTACCCACTCTCGTGGCCCGCTATATAAACACCACAGGTTCGCCTGCGACCCGTAGACCTCTTAGTCCCTTTCTCTTCGTGCAACAACAAGTTCTTATTAGACACACCATGGCGCACCGTGACATCCAGGAAATCTGAGGGCTTTGAACAGCCTCGTGTCCAGGAATAGGACTTCGGCTCGACTAACAGCCGCTACAGCGGCTACACCAACTGGGCAACCGTGTAGAAGATGCGTAAGTTGTATAGGTGGGCTTAGCCATTCGCAAACGGATAGAAAAGGCACACGAGGCCCTTTGGAATCGACACAGGTATGTATCCTACCCGTAACTCTCCAGCAAGCGTCTGTCATAGGCTTGGCTGTGGTATACATAGGCGACGTGTTATGCTATATTTTGTACATGGTTAACTTTAGAACTGACGCTAACCGTTGTGGGCTAGATCCGTCACCGGCCATCTTCAAAACCTTGCCAAAGTAGTTGCACTTAGGTGCCCTACATGTTACTCTACTGAGATTGAGATATGTGAAAAGCTCTTAGATGGCGGCCAGGCCAACGTTCACATGCAAAAGGACACACACACACTTGGATTTTACGAAATTCATTAATATGACGTGACTAAAAGAAGATCATGCGGTCTGAGCTAGGTCTGGTATCTGTGCCGTCTCCTGTGCTCCATGACTCCTGTATAAAAATATTGATATGTGCAATCACGCCACCCGGAAATCGATCCGTCATAAATCAATGTGCGGCGTCTTACTCATCTTTTCCCCAAGCCTCGGGGTATTACATTTCCAACAAGGGTATCCACATTCCTCTTCTTATTTCCAACTCCGGTCCCCTTCTTAGTGCCTTTGGGGAACTATGCTTAGACGGCCGAGCTTCGGTGCTCGGCGGCCTCGACAAGACCCTTGTCCGACACACCGTGGTCCAGGCCACCAGCAAAGGTGGTGGTGGGCTTCCAGCCAGCGGAGGTGCGGGGAGTTGTCTCCTCCATCATGCGGTCGACCTGCTCCAGAGACAGACCCTTGGTCTCTGGGATAAGGAAGTAGGAGTAGACGAAGGCGCAGGTGCAGAGACCACCCCATACGAAGAAGACGCTCGACTTCAGGTTGCCTTGCGTCTCACCAACCATGTATGGGGTGATGACGGCAATGATGGTGTTCCACAACCAGTTAGAAGCGGTCGACAGAGCAACACCACGGGAGCGGATGGGCAAGGGAAAGATCTCGCCAATCAGAATCCAGGCACCGGGGCCCCAGGTGGAAGCGAAGAAGAAGATGAAGATGGCGATGAAGGCAATCTGAGCATTCACGGCCGCGATGTTATCGGCGATGGATTGGGTGGCGTCTGAGGGGTCCGGGTGAGTGTGATTGAAGCCAACCGTGACACCGATGATTGCGACCAGGAACTGGCAGATAAGCATACCACCGGCACCGATGATGAGGATTGAGCGACGACCAAACCTCTCAACGGTCCAGAATGAGATAGGCGTGGAGCAGACATTAACGAGGGTGAAAATGAGCGAGATAAGGAAGGTGTTGCTGATGGCGCCAGTAGACTTGAGGAAGGGGGTCGAGTAGTAGAAGATGAAGTTGACACCAGTCCACTGCTGCATCATCTGCAAGGAGGTACCGAGGATGGTGCGACGCAGGTTGGACTTTCCGGTCCACAGGGAGCCCTTGAAGCAGTTGGCCCAAGATCCGAACCAGGTGGTGTTGGGAATGAGCTGACGCTCGTACTCCTCGTTGGCAACAATCTCAGCAAGCTCGACCTGGATGTACTCGGAATCGGCGGGCTGGCCACGGAGGCGGGACAGCGCGTCGGTAGCGCGATCGAGGCGGCCACGCTTAACGAAGTAGCGGGGCGAGTCGGGCAGGAAGAGCAGACCAGTGCCGAGGATGACACCCCAGGGGAACTGGATACCAATGGGAATGCGGTAGGCCCTGGTGTCTTCGTAATGCTGGGAGCCGTAGACGACGCAGGCGGAGAGCAACAAACCAATTGTAATGCAGAATTGGTAGCCGGCGACAAGAGCGCCACGGACCTTTCGGGGGCACTGCGGAGGTAATAATGTCAGCTTCAGCTTCTCCGAGCGCTCGCATGCTGCCTCAGCCTTTGCTCAAGCTAGCAGCTCAAGCTCGGCTCTTGGTAACCGGAGTAGGGGGGGGGGGCGACTCACAATCTCAGACATGTACAGGATGACAATGGCGGACTCGAAACCAACACCGAGACCAGCAATCAAACGACCAGCAACGATTGTACCGAGAGCAGAAGAGTTGGGCGTGGTAGCGATCTGAACAATGACACCAGCGATGTAGATAAGGCAACCGACGATGACAGTCCACTTGCGGCCAATGAACTCGGCAACATCTCCAGCGATGAGCGCTCCGAAGAAAGTACCAGCAGACAGGATAGAGGTGATCAGAGACAGGTTGGAATCGGTGAGGGCCGTGGCGCTGGCACCCTCGACAGCCTTGTAGAAGGCGGGGGAGCCAGAGACACCGTTGATGTATCCAGAGTCATAACCGAAGAAGATACCGCCAAAGGAGGCAAATGCACAGATGACATATGCCTTCCAGGTGACGGGGGCCTCGATGCGGTCGACATCGGAGGTCGTGTGCAGGCCAGCAGCCGCAACGACCGAGTCGTTGCGGCTGTGCTTCTCGTCGGTCGACATGACGGGCGAGGGCGGCGGCGATGGGCTTATTCCTCCTCTTGGTTGTCGGTGGGATGTTCCTCCCTCTGTTGGCTTTCAACGGGTCAGTCTGACGCTGACTGGCTACCTTGAGATCTGGAAGGCGGTGTTTGCAAAAGGAAGTATGAAATGAGGCGAGGCCAACAGACAAGCAACACGCATGGAAGGGAAGGGGGGATGGGATATTGGATACCTTTTATGATCTCGGGGTCCTCCGTACCAAAAGGACTTTTTCCCTGCCCCAACTGGTTCCTGGCCGAGTGCAACGATGGGGGGGGGGGTGTGGAAGGACAACAATGACCGTAGCTGGCCGAGATACAGGGGTGATGGGGGTGATTTGGGATAAATCTCAGCCCTTTTCCGCTTCTGTACGGCGTAAAATACGGCCTCGAGGGCAGCTGTCCGGGGGGTCTAGGTCCCCTCGTAAAATGCAAGATGGGATGTGGGTGGGCGACTCAAGCCTGCCTCGCTGCCAATTGGTCTGGTACGGCTGGGGCTGGAGTAAGGAGCTTGGGGACGGACGGGGTACGGGGTACGGGGTACTTGCAGAAGTGGCAGGGGGTAGGGGCCAGGGGCTAGGGATCCTTGACTTCTCAACTAGGTAGTTGGGGCAATGGGCAGGGAAAGGGGGTTGGACGAGGACAAGGGCACTGCAAGCGAAGGCAGGGACGGAAGAAAAAGAGGGCACACGACGGGACAGGCAAGGGGGGCAAGGGTGGCAGGCCGCTTCCGTTTTGTGAATTGATGCGTTGCGCTGCGATGCGTGACAGACTCGTGGTGGTCAGTTTCCGGTCGAAGGACGAGTTGCTCCGTCAAGCGACACCAATTCCGGCTTCATCAGTTCAGACGATTGAATGATCAGCCAGTGATGGCAGCGAATTGTCCCCCCAAAAACACCTTGGCTGACTGTCAAATGATGATTGGTTGGCTCTCTCGACGCACTCGACTCATCATTCATCGTTCCAACTCGTCCACTCGCTCACTAAGATCACTCGCTCGTCCTTCCTCTAGCAACCATTCACGGCCGGTTTTCCCACCATTGATCTTCCGTCGGCGCGGCCTACGATCCATCTCTCTCTTTGTCCCTTCGGTCCGCAAGCCCGAGTGTCATCGTCGTCGATCTGGCCCGAGCTGTGGTCCGAGCTATCACGGCTCGAAACAAAAGAACGATCTCGACTCTCACTGGCCACCATCTGCATGACATATTCTACACAAGGGCATGCCGTGAACGGTAAGGTAGAGTGTATCATGCCTAGAGGCTCTACTTCTAGCGCATCGTCGAGGGCTTGGAGCTTGGGGGCACAGAAGCCAAACCCCAACAATCTGGGGAAGGTTTTCCCATCACGTCGCCGACTCGCGTGGCGTTTTGCGGGGACTTGGGATGATCCGGCTGCTTCTGCAAGACTGGTCCACGCCCCGAGGACACGCCGGTCCGGACAGAGGAAGAGACCGCCCCAGAATAAGGCCATGGTAAGGCCGAACCCCATCGACAGGCCAGTCCGGTCGACGCTACCCCGACTCCTTCAAGCAAGCCCACTGGCTCGGTTTTTCCGGGGTCACTCGACCTGCAGGATTGTGGATTGTGGATTGTGGATTGCTGGTTGGCGCAGGGGTCCTGGAATGTCTAATCACAATGTGCGTCCTGGCCCTCCTTTACCACATTCCTGGGTCTCCTCTCGTGCGAGCAGCATGTGCCTCCGTTGCCGCCACGGGAAGAAGAAAAAGTGTTTGTTTGTCAGACTTTGTCTCACTATCCGTGTCTTTGGCACCCTGCGGCGGTGAATGGTCGACCGGGCACCACTCCCGTCCGGAAGCGACTGGCCTATGTGGCGGGAGTGATCACCTGAGGACCGAGTACAGAAGGCCACAGCAAACATCTGCCAAAGCACATGCCAGCTTCCGTATTTTACGCATGCGCTACGCCAGCCGGGGGGGGGGGGTGTCTTTGCCAAACGGTTACAACATCCGATCAGAAAGAAGCGCCGAAGATGCTAATGTCACAGTGACCGGGGGGGTGCATCGCAAGCTTCTGACTTGCTGCATGGCATCGATTCTTCATCTCGTTTCGAGCCTTTGCTGTTGGGAAGTCAACAGGTAATACCTGCAATCTGCCTGATGGACGGTGCAGATTTTACTGTCAGTACCCGTTGACAACAGCGCCTTTACCGAAAACAGCCGTCAGGATACCTGCCCGCCCGCCTTTACCCGGTGCATCCTTTCCAAGAGCTTCCCCAGCCGGTCTCCAACCCCAGGAACGACGGCACGGTTGACTGCCACGCACACCACCCTTTTGGAACCAACGATCCTGGGGCCAATCTCGAGCCATCGGACGAGCATCCCAATGGGCCAATGCTCGGTGGTACTTTGACGCTAATCGACTCTGGGGTTGTCTCTTATGCATCTTGTCAGCTTGTCTGCCTGTCTGGCTAAGACGCACATTGGCTGGCTCCTGCCCGTCATGAGCTGTTGGTCATTGCTGCAGTCACCCGGTCAATCGTTCGACACACTCAGTCTCGCGACGGACGTCCTCTATCCCACACACGTCTCAAAAAAGGAAATAAATGAACTCGATTGGTGACAGCGCTATCGCGCCAAAGATCCAAATGACCAGCCAAGGTGCGCGTCAATCATGCTAATGGGGCTCACTGGTTGACTGCTAGACACTGACACCTCCGGGGTCCATGTATTCGGTGTCATCCAGCTTTTGGTTGGGAATGCTTGAGACTACTGGATCACGATGGCTTCCTATTTCTCCCACGTCGTCGTTATCTCGCACTCCACTTCTTCTCCATTCCGGGGCTCCAGATTCTACGACCTCCGCAATTGCTCCAGCCTGCGTGCGAACTCGGCCCACAACATTGCAAAGTCAATAAAATGGAACCGCCAGATCGAATAGGGCCGATCTAAGCCACATGAGGCCGAAATGTGGGTACTACGGCTTCGAGGTTCGGTTGAGAGCTGACAGTCCAGGCCCTTCTGGATGGCTGAAAGGATCAAGCCAGCTAACTGTACGAGGTAATAAATTGGGGCTCGGCGCCTAAAAGAACGCGCTGCACCTACCGTCGCCACTTCTTTGCCCGTTTAATCTCGCTGTCTGCCATGTGCGGAACGCGTGACACCAATTAATTTGCTTACCTGTCTCGCAGAGACAGAAGAGTAAATTGTCGTGACAACACATGGCAGCCAACAATATGACTGTAAAAGGTATTAAGATGGCTTTACATTCCACGCTGCCCGCTCCAAGACCAGCTTGATCAGAAGCTGTGCCGTTTCAACACAGTCACCATCCGCCCAGCCGCTTCCGGCATCACATCCGAAGCCGTTGATTCCGGATGTCCTCGTGACCTTTGCCTGACACCACCGGCCGCTTCACCATGAGAACCTATGAATTATCATTAGCCACTTGTTCTTTGAAGCGCCTGCAGTCCAGACCCGGCGCTCTGGTCTTGATGAGCTGCTTCAGACGCAGCACGGCTGCCTTCGTCCGATTGCGCCGCTATCGTCGCCTGCCTCGGCAATCTCACCTACTGCGAAACACTACGACAACGGTATGCAAGATTTGTTACGCCGCTGGTGGATTTGGGCCCCGCCGCTTGATGTCTACCGGCCCGATTCTGGCTTTAGCCAAGCCCCCGAAGTCGCGAACGGCCAAGTCAACGCATCCGTATAATGGGTTCCCCACAATCTCCCTCTCCTCGGACCCCATAGTCTAGCAAACTTTTACCCCGTGGGTCCTCCAGGAAATGAGTCGGCCCAACGATGCCACCCAATTTGGGGCGTCAGATCTCGGTAAGGGGCTCAATGGTGGCAGGCCTCTCGTGAATGCGCCTCTGATGACGGCGCCGGCATGCATCAAGATGCCGATGATTGGCACGGCGATTGTGCCACGAATTCAATGACCGATCACCAGTTCAATCCTTCAACGCCGCCCACCCTCCTATGCCTCCTTCCCTGCCCTGCTGGCCCGGCTGTCTGGATGGTTTCCAAACGCCACTACTCAGTCGTGTTAGTGTAGGTGTCGTCCCGGCTCTCTGTCACCCGCACAACCTTAGCGGCTTAGCCGAAAGCTACCATCCCAGCCCCGGTTCTTCACCAAGATCCCACGTGCAGTCCCATTGCAACGTCGCAGGCTCAGACATGGGTTTGCCACGAGTTGACGCTGTCGCCCTACCCTGCTGCAGAACCTCTACCTCGGACGACAGAGCTTGATGATCTGCATAGTATAGAAATAGAACAGCCATGACAAGATGATCACCTTTGATCGGATCTCCCCGAGGACAAAAGTTTCCTGGGTTGGGTAAGACTATTTTATCTTCCCCTCCTGCATCTTGTGAAGTCAGACATAACCCACGCTACTCCTAAAATTGTCTGAGTCAGCACGCTTTCGAGGAGGGACGAGCCTCCTGTGTGTCGTCGCTCAAGCTTTGTGGGCTGTGACGTGGTCAATGTTTAACATGCCCCATCATCTCACGTTCCAAGTGCCACTCCGACCAAGTCATTTTGTCCTATAAAGTGGAACTTGGCTCTATTAACGGGACTCTAAGCGTAGCGTAGAACTTCGGCGTCTACTCGGCAGAACGCGTCGTGCCAGCGCAGCCACAAAGCCGCACCACGGTAGTCCCGTTCAAGGCAGGCGTACTTGCAAAGGGCGGACCTTTTGCTTCGGATCGTCCTCGAATTTGGCATGCTTGCTCCCGGGATCACCAACCCGCTTGCAAGTTTTGCCTCGGACTACCGTGATCGAGTTTGACATGCTTGCTTCCACGGTCCGAAAGGGAGGGAGGAAGGAAGGGAAATGACGGGAGGTAAAAGGTTCTCCGCCTTCCAATCCCCGAGACCCGTGTGACACCTGTGCCACCGGCTGGAAACAGAAGTGGCTTCGAGGTGTTATTTCATCGTTGCACACGGGTCAAGATTTGTTTTTCTTTGTTCTTCTAACCTTTTCTTTTAGTGCCACGTTTCACCCGCTGGCCTCGCAGGGCATGTACGACGTGGGCCTGTACGGCCTGGGTCTGCGCTCTAATGAGCTTTTATTTCATGCGAATATTGTATCAAGTCGGTGAGAGCTCCCGTGGTGTTGTGGGTCTATGCACTTGCGGCTCGTCGCATGGCCAGCGGCTAGCCTTTAGTCCGAAAAGTCTGTCGCCTGCCTTTTACTTCAAGCTGTGCATGGCGAGGAATCAGTATCTACCACTTGACCCTTAGCCACTCTTAGACTGGACAGCAAGTGAGGTCTACACGTGCCAGGTCTCGATCGTTCGATGCCCTTTGCTGGAACACTGGAAGTTTCATCGCCTCTGAATCAGGAGCTGTGATGATAATGTGATTCCTGGGTGCCCGCCGTGAAGACTGTTTTCGTACAACAGGACTGATGGGTTTAGCATCTTTGTGCATGGCTTTGAACTTGTGTTCTAAAGTTTTCATCGTGTGATGGATTCCTTCCATTCGAGATAATTCACACACTTATTTGCTCTCAGTGTACCATGCTTCTAATTTATACAAACAAGAACCCATCTTTTTTCGCCCCCACTTATTTACTTTCGACATCGCTTTCCCTGTTGACAGCAATGGTCGTAACGAAAGTCGCATTCTGCTCGTAATGGGAGAGTGGACAAGGATGTTTTGCAGGTTAAAATTCCAAGGGGAGGATAGACACGTTTCGATGACAGAATGAAGAAACGAAAGGAGATAGCGTGTGCCGAAATTTCTTCTGGATACGCGTTTCCCACCGCTGCGCATCACCATTTCCTCATGAACAGAGTTCCACTTTTGAAATGGTATCCTTGAATTGGTGATCTGCAGCTTGAGAAACCAGTTCGGGTCTATTGACTACTAGTTAGCCCTAGGAGAACAGATCTAATTCCGCTATTCACTGGGTGACATACCAACTCTGTTTACAGAGCTCCACTCCATTCCGACGATCTTTTGGACCATCGCGTGATCGACCTGGTAAAAATACGAGTCACTCTGCCGCTTGTTGTATTCCAACAGGGTCGGGATACCGAAGTGCGAATAGTCAGTCGGCTCGTCCTTGTCGGTCCAGATATGGGCCAGCCCGCCGAATGTGCGCCGAGTCCAGTACCATCCCGCTTCTCCGTGTTCGGCGTCGCTGTACGGTGACGCATTCAACACTGGCGGTGTCCCTGGCTCGGCATAGCCCGTCAGGAACCCGGTGAAGCAGTGCACAAATTCGTGGGCGAGTATGACTGAGATGCAAAAGACTGCCCTCTCAAACCCCACCTGTGCGGCCTCTTGAGAACTCTCGAGATGTTGAATTGCTGCCTTGGTCTGGGCGTCCATCTTTCTGGTGCCTTTCTGGATCTCTGCGCTCAGATCCTGCCGTCGTTTCAAAAATTGTTCGACACTACCTTTTGATCTAAGCAGGCCTCTCACCAGCTACGATTGCAGTCAGCATCACGGGATTATCTGTGTTGGAGGTGAGACTTACCTTCTGATGTATATAAACAACCGCGCTGTTCCTGCAGTCATAGTCCCCCATATCCGTACCCCAAGCCCACCTCTGCGTCAGGCCATAGCCTGGGATAGTATCGCAGACACATATGGGAATACCAAATTGCCGGACCTGTCTCAAGAATCTGGCAACCCACATCGGCATATTTCGGATATCGTCTCTGTAGATTCCCGCCTCTGGCTGTGTTGTATCGCCTGCCCTAGCAGCCTTCCTGCGCTCTGCCACTATCTGTTTGCCAACGTCGATGAGCACCCTATGACCTCTCCCTTCCTCGAGCATTTTCAGAGCAAGGTCGACACATTGGGCCAGAGCGGCCTCGGTCGTTTCGTCGACGGCTGGCCCGGGAACCATGCGCTCTGATCTACTCGGCGCCAGTGGAAGAGCAAATTTGACGTCGCGGGTGAACAGTCTTAGGCACATCTTCCCGGGTCTCATGCAGTTACGCTTGGAACTTCTGAGAAGTTGGTCTGACCCGGGAGAACGCGGGCCTTTGTTTTCTTTGCCGATGCATGTGGGGATTCTTAGCCCAGTCCGTGGCGAGAAATGGACAGTGTCTTCTCTTTTTGTAGGATGTGCCAGGTTTTGGGAGTCATAGGCACAAACTTTGGGGCCTATAGAGCCACTGCACATACCTGCATGTGTTTTCGAAGGAACAAACCGAAGTGGCAAGTGTTGGGCACCAGCGCCGATGAGTGTGTGGCGAGGAAGAAAATGATCATCAGTGGACGTGAGAAGTACTAGCGAGTAAGCGAAGACAAACCGAGAAGAAGCACGGAACTCAGATGTGATCCGTAAACTCTCTATCGCCAGCAGAAAAGCCACCGTCACTTGAAACGCTTATATGAGGGTGGAGGTGTTCCAATGACAAATTATCCGTTGATGTTGATCGGTTCTAAGGTTGGTATCTCGGAATCCAACCAGTCAGTATGTTTCAATGTTAGTTCAAGGTCATAGTGATGTTCGTCGGTCTTAGCTAGAGAGATGTTTTTGCAAAGGCTGGCCAGACAAAGGAGTCTCGTCAGTTAACAAACTACTTTAAACTCAAAAGGTTATAAATAAAGGCGGGCTGGTGTATGAGCTTTTCAAACAAAGAGAACCCGGGACCTTAGACAAAAAGCAACATTCTGATTCTATTTCAGAATATCGAGACACTCTTTACAGATCCTTTGAAACCAAGGTGAAGAGGGAACCAGAGGGCAACGGTTGAAACTGGATTGCTTGGAAAAATGATAGATACCAGTAGACTTAGAATCAACAGCGCATGCAATGCTAGTCTATGCCCAATTGACATTGAGAAGAGTCAACTATGTGAAAATCTCTGGATTCGTCCTCTGAGAAACTAGCTCACCAGCCACGAGTGCACTTTGATAGATAAAGCCTTCAGCATGACACGGCTTTCTCAGAGTCAGACCTGAACCCAGAATACGTATATGGCTACTTCAAAATATTTACAAGGACGATTTGGCGAGTTACTGACTGATTGCCTGACCTAGCCTTGGGTACTCATCGACGGTTTGCAATGCCGGTCTCACCTAGCCTCCCGAGGTTGTCTGTGTGGCAACACGAGGCTGTCGAATCTTTTGGCCCAAGGTTCACAACTGGATTCACAAGTCTATCGTTATCGGCATTGTATGTCTATCCAACGCTGGATCTTAACCGTTAATCACTGTGTGAAGGGACCTCGGACCGCTTACTTTTTCTTCTCCAAAAACAAATGAGAAAATAAAATAAAAAGGCATGAATACGGATTAGGAACTTAACCACTTATAAGGACAAATATATTTATACAGCTTATACAATTTAATATCTCTACTCTTAAATTTGGGTATTATAGGTACAAAAAGGAGCATGATAGACACACGCATCGATTCCGATGCCTGCTAATATAGAAATGCTTTGATATATCTAAGCGAATAATTAGTTCTTTATAGTGCGGAGAAAGCTGTGAAGGCAACCTGTGAATTCTGAAATACAAACGGCGATGCAAAGTCAAATATTGAATCCCCTCAATAAATGGAACATTCCAGGCACATGCTATTTCATGGATACATGAAATTCAGTTTCGCCTTATCAAAGAGTGTTGAGCAAGCTATATACTCTACCATCGCACTAATGTGTCGCCAGGGCTGGATGCATCAGGACACACATGTATTTCCACATCATCTCAAGTACCTAGCCTCGCCAAGTTCCCCCTTTATGTCTGCCGTCGCTGCCCAATCACTGATAGTCTTTAAAGTTCCTTGTAGGGTATTGCACGCTACCCAGTATGGTGTTCATGCGCCTTGCCACAGATTAAAGATGAACATTGGCTTGTCGGCCACTTTTGAAATCCCTGTAAGATCATCTGAGTTATATTTCTTGCTTCTTACCGACCAACTACACACACACTGGTACGGCAACTATCACTTAACCAAACACGTCAAAGGGATCACACTACCTAAGATCAACTTAAGATGGTCTCTCTGGATACTTCAGCCTCACTTATGAAAACACACTTCACGGAATGTCGAGCTGTCAAAACAAACAACCTACAAAAGGACTTTCCCACAGAAATTCTTCAAATAATCTTCTTGGAGCCTCTCACCATAGAGTCCGCCAAGGCTCTTATCTGGACATGCCGCAGGATGCATGGCGCGTTCAGGGGACAAAGGATCAAGGTTATTTTGGCCATCCTCAATCGCAAGGTGGGAAGAACACTCCCCAGCACTATCGGGGCTCTGTCGATCATGGTTTCACCCCTGAAAGCATCGTTCTCAACACCACTCAGCACCGACATGCCGATATCTGTTCGCTTCTGGAACCCGATGCTGGAGAAACAAGAAGAGCTTGCTGAGAGGCTTCTCACGCTCGGCATGGCGGCTCAAATGGTCCTCAAGTATCAACGATTCCGCACCGAAATCGGTCGTCGCCCGAGCGGGGACTGCCCGGCCTGTATAACCGGTCATGTGGTAGACGAATATTGGAACCCCTTGCTAGAAAACCCCAAGAGGGACTGTGTCGAGCATTTGTTGCTTGCAAATACTGTTCAAGTGCGCCTGCGGTGACGCGCGGTACTTAGCCTTGCGTCTCACTGGACCCTCATGAAGACAGAGGCTGGCAGAAATATTGCTTCTTAGATTACAGGGAAAATAGTACTGTATGTGACTTCTAAAGACTGATGAGAATGTAATTGTTTGTCAGCCATGTTTCGCACAGTTCCTTCTGAAGGACGTGTTCGGTGTTGAGTATATGTCCAGACTTTGCAGCGTAGCGGCCAGGAGTTGAAACTGTGCGGCTACCGTCAACGTGGACTACATTCCATATGCAAACTCGGCGAAGAGTAGGGTTTCGGCTGTTAAGTTGAGAGGTGTGGCTCAAAAACCTGTAACCGTGGACCCTGGCTTCGATAGCATGAACTGCTCCCGAAGTGCATTGACCACGTGCCTATCTTGGAACCGAATCTTCCATGAATGACAGTGAAAGGAAGAGATAATTACTTGGGGACATTGATTCGATCCAACTAAATAACCTTACTGCCCTTGGGGCACTGGAAAGATGATTCCACTACCTAGGTAGTTAAATACGTCGTTGGCGTGCGTAAGGAGACTTCAGCAAGGAGTCTGCAATCACGTTCGGCCGGTGTCCGAGCTCTATTCTCATACCAGAGACTGAATCAAGAAGGAGGCGAATCTACAACTAAATGACTAACTAAATCACGAGCCCCCTGATTTTGGTCTCTGGGTCGCAGGGATCCCGGCCCGCAAGTCACCGGTATAGCAACGGGAATTGAGCCCTTTTGCTGGATGACCTTCTACCAGATATCCTATTGAATTATTGACAATTTGAAGCTGAGGTCCTTTGAGATCAATTCAGTTGTCTGTATCATGTGTGCAAGTTTCAATTCATTCTTATGGATTGCCTCGACGAATTTGCGGGAGTGTTGGGATTCATGGGCCCTTCGCCAAACTCCAGATGTCAGAGTGCCGCACCGTATACTGGCACTCACTAGCTGTGAATTTGGCTCAACTCAGCAATGGGACGAACGTGAAGACAGAAATTTCTCGGAGCGGTACAGGAATGGTTTGGAAGCTGGACCACGCGACATTCTCGATGCATAGGTTCTTGTGGCTGTCGTTCGATTCTCGGGGGCTCAGCGAGTTTCAGCCGAGAGCTAAGTCCTCACAATGAGCCTTAAGTGCATTTTGTAAAGGGCTACAGGGCTACCCGCCGTTTTACAGTCGCTGACTCCTGAAAGGTGTGGTTGTGACCGATCATTACGTCGCATCAGATTCGACCGGGATTCGAGTTCCCGGGTTTCCTACTCCAGCTATCACAAAAGTTGTGAGACCTTTGCCTTCTTAGCAGGGCTGGATTAAGGTGAGTAAGGTTGCCGGCGAGGGGTTTTGGATTTGCACTAGCATTGACCTGCGACGAGGGAAAATGCACCGCCACGACTCAACCTGAGACAGGAAACACAAATGCACGTAAAAGCATCACAAGCAAAAGTATTATATCATCGGCTGATATCCATCTCCTTGGCTTCGGATGGCAAGTTCTAAATTATCAAGCCAAAGTCAACCGCGGGCCGTCCATCTGATTTCTCCTCCAACGGTTTTTTCCTACAGTCTTTACCAGCCATAATGTCTTCTTCTTGGGCATTGATCATCTTCGCCGCCCTTGTCGACATCACGTCGGCAGCGCCGTCGTTACTGCCTCGCCAGGCTGCAACCACACAGTTGACCTTTACCGGTGCGGGGGCTTCCTTCAGCGTGACTGCCCCTGTGGATGGCAGCAATGTTGCATTGAGTGAGCCGCACCTGACGTGATCCAACTAATTAGAAAAGACACTGACTGGTGTTCCCACCCACAACAGACAACACCATGGCCGTCGACTTCATCGCACAAGCAGGGACTGCGAGCTGCTCCTTTACAGGCGTTGACGGGGTGAAACTCACTGTGCTTGGGGCCAACGCAGGCGCCACAATCGCACCACCCCAGACCATCGTACGCGCGAGCTGCCAATAGCCTTGTCTCCCTTCTTCAGGGCAGATCTCGTCTTGTTCATGATTCTACCAAATGAATGGTCCAACGGCCGGCCGTTGGACTCATTCAGATTGCACATTTCAGATTGCACATTTCTTTCAAACGAAAAAAAATTGTAAATACTGGACTTTACCAATCAGGCTCAGAATGGAACATATGGATGCCTCTGTACATCGGTGGACTTCGGTGTACATTGAGACAGACATCAACTTATGCTATGTGCCTGCAATGGTCGGTGTACGTCATTAACAACAACGACTCGGACTTTGACCAATTCCAAGGGTATTCTTTGGAAGGAAGTCGATACCCACCGAAGTAGTGTACCTAGGTAGGGCCTTCTGCGAGAGCGCACGGTATCCTGCACTCCGAGTCTGGCGCACCCATGCAACTGCGATGCGTGCATGTAAACTGCTCGTTCAAATGTTCCAGTGAGACAAAATACCCTGGGGCATCCAGTTCAACTATATAAATCACAGAAAATTAGTACCTTGTATGCATCAGGAGCTTGTTCTGCAGTGCAAATGCGCTGATCAAGTTCTGTCTGGATGTGTAAGGTTCTCGCGAGCACTAGGATCGAGAAGCAGCCATGCTGTATCTGTCTGGTTCAATATCGTCGGTATATGGCTGTGCTGGATTACTTCTTGCTTAAGCAGGTTTCAATCGATGCATTTCTCAAGGTACTGTGCGTACTCTTCAAAAGCGACATGATATGGAGTGGTATGGTGGTGACGAAAGGGCAAGTTGAAGTGTTGCGATAAGACACACTGCAAATTTGCATGGGCGCCTTAACACCAGACCATTGAGCACAGCAGGAGCTCTCCCTGGCATGGAGCCTGGACTTTATGACAAGTGTTTGTAGACTTCGTTATTCAGTCAGTCATTTGTAGGGTGGATGTGAATTATTAGGTAGCTACGGGTCTTTCAAGGCGGCAGGCGCGAGGCCACTTCCTCCTACGTTCCTCTTCCTCGCAACGTCAACATCGACACCCATCTCTACCACCCAGACTTACCACATCATATCACCGTCAATCGACTTCTCAGCTATTACTATCCTTTAGTTGACTTACAGAAGACTCCAGAAATTGTCTAGGTATGCCTCACTTTCGCGTTCACACTCCCCCCCCCCCCTTTGCTGATGACATCTACCTGTCATTTGCTGACGCAAAGGTCAGAAAACACCGCCGACATGTCTGCTGCTTTGGGTTCTGCCATGCCGGATCCTGCCGGTAATGGCAATGGTGACGGCCCAGGAGGTCATCGGTCTTGGAAAAACGACGATGGCGATACCGAATATGAAGAGGAGGTTCCTGGTACATCGAAGAAGTGCTACCAATGTTTCAGGATCAAGTCCATTGCTCACTTTCGTCGCAAGATTGCTGGGAATGCCTTTGTTAAGCAATGCCAGCGATGTCGAGATTACAGGAACTCAAAGAGAAAGGAACAAGTAGGCAAAGCCTTTACGCTTGCTAAAGCACACGTAATTTCGAATTTGCTGTTCGTGCGATTCACTAAACGCAAAAATGCACCACCTTTCCCATTTCTTGTCCTGCGCTAACGTCCATGGATGATACAGAGAGACAACGTCCGCGCTATTCATCATGCGGTTCCCGCCATGGATTCTCAGGAGCGACGTACGGCTGCCGAAGCAATGTTGTCTCCCGAGGGAGCTAGTCCTCCCAGGCAAACTCCTCGTCCACGAATCATACTTGACCGCCACTCTTTTCAGCCATTTCGACTTTTGCCACTTGATCCACCGTATTTTCCCCGACCGTCTCTGGAGGTGATACAATCGAGCTCCCACGTTGCTGCAAAACAAGGTCCGTCTCCAATATCTGAGGAAGTTCGAGCACGTCAACTGCCTAGATTTTGGGATGATACTCCGCGACGGCCTCAATTCGGCCTCCCCGTCGCGACTCGTGCTGATAATGACGACGGCATATCGTCGGCCGTCCTCTGCGAGGCCGACTTTCTGCGAGGGGCCGGGCTTGGGGATGCTGCGCTTTCGGAGGATGAAGAAAGTGGACTCGAGGATACTGGGTAAGGAGTAAAAGCCAGACTGGAATGGCAACTGTTTCTCGGTATGGTCACCAAGATGGCAGACATCCGTCTCAACAGATCCATTGCGGCAGTTGAATATAACCAAGTGCGCGATGAGCATCAACCTGCCGCCCTGCGACATGAACTCCTGTGTTCCGGAAGTGGCAATATTTAGGTCGCATAACATGGCGCACACCTTTCACAACGCCCTTGAAGAATGTCGTGGTGGCATGGAGTTTTGGGAGTGCTGGAACTTTTTGGCCTCTGATAGACTAACAGTGCGGTCTGGTTCTGATAAGCATGCTTGTATGGGACACCCCAGGTGCCGACACCCGAAAGAGAATGGTCTTGGAATCTGCAACTGATGATGCGTATCAGCGTGGCAATACAACCTGGAGGTTTCCCTACGTAAAGGATTGCGCAACTAGTTCCGGAATATCCTTCCGGATAAGCCATTGTGGTTCACTGTCTCTTCCTATCTCAAGCCTGGATCTTGAACACCAGTAGAATGATGAGGATACGGACGTCTACTTCTGTCTTAGACATGCATGCGATGATGCCCGACAGTCGGGCGTTCGGTGCCTCGAGGGTGCCTCGGACCTGGGTGCTCGCCTATGTAATGTAACGGTGGGCTGCATGCATTCGCCACATCATTACATTGTTCAATCATGGCGAAAAGCCTCAGCGTGGCACCAAAGGATCTTCGATTGATCTTGGCAGCGCAACAGCCGTCCAGCCGTCTGATGAGGCACCCGAGGCTTTGAGAAGAAATAGTTAAGCAATGAAACACTGCACCGCCTAAACATCCCTGTGGTAGGGTCTAGATTCCGAGGCAAGCAGGTATACATGGTATTGGGGTGGAGATACTACCACTTCGTTTCGCCGGTATTCTTCGAGCATGTCTCACCTGAGTCCATTTTAGGAATCTGAATTGCGTATTGACGCATGTAAGATCAATTGCGAGGAGTGAAGTTCCAAAATCCGAGATCACCCTCCTGATCGCTACCTCAGGAACCACCACATCCCGCGCACCTCGATCGCACCGGTCCGAATTGCCGCGATCCCAAGCATGCACGCCGGGCTGCAGATAAGCGCATAGGTGTGTACTGTGGAGTTGTGGGAGTCTATTACAATTCGACAGGTTCCAGCTGCGGGCGCAAGCATTGCTACTCTGACGTCTAGTATATTGACTCCTGAGTTTGCAGATCCCTTGTTGTTAGCGCTCACCCTTATCTTGAGCAGCTGCCCACCCCTTTGCTGAAATCCAATGTGGGCTGGTGTCCTCCGCACATATTCTTTCTTTGCACAAGCCTGTAGACATGACCAAGCAGGAGCTCGCGACGACCGAGGGTGTCGGTGTCGACACTGACCAAGATGCAACAAGCATCGTCAAGGAGAGGTACAGAGGCACGTCCGCTGATCAGCAAGACATGGACGTCCTAGGGGTGAAGCAGGTCCTCCGGCGAAATTATCGGCTGGGACCAATGCTTGGATTTTCCTCAATAGCAGTCATCAGCTGGGAAATTGCGCCCATTCTCCTTGGCTTTGCCCTGACCGACGGAGGGTCGGCGGCCATTTTTTGGGGTCTGGTGATCGGTGCTGTAGGGTTCTCGCTGGTCTACGCGAGTCTGGCTGAGGTTGCTAGCATGTTTCCGACTTCAGGTGGCCAGGTAAGTTGTTTCCGGCCTTTGCAGATTCATGGTTCCCCGAGTACTCAATCGCGAGCTGATCCAAAGTCTCCAAGTACCATTGGGTGTCAGAATTGGCTCCACCAAACATGCAGAAAGGATTAAGCTATTCAGTCGGCTGGTTGATTGTCATAGCTTGGCAGGTTTACCTGGCAGGGGCTGCCCTGGTGGTTGGCCAGATCGTTCAAGGCCTCATCGCGCTCAACAACCCGGACTATGCGTTTCAAAGGTGGCATTGCACACTCCTGACGATTGCCGCTATTACATTTGCCGTGACGATGAACACGGTGTTGGCCACTCGTCTGCCTTCCATCCAGTATATGCTATTTGCATTGCATTTTGGTGGCGTGTTTGCCATTTGCATCCCGCTCTGGTTAACGGCTGAACGTGGCAACGCCTCAGATGTCATACTCACGTTCAAAGACAACGGCAACTGGGGCAATGTAGGGGTGTCGTCAATGATAGGCTTGGCACTCTTCGCCGGTTCACTCAATGGATACGACTGTATTGCGCATATGTGTATGTACAGACAATGTCAATTCCACAAAAGCTGAGAAATTCACTGACCTTATGGCTGGCTGAAGCCGAGGAGACCATTGATGCTTCTCGAATTATCCCGATAGCCATTACCTGGAGTGTAAGCTACAACATTGTGATACTCTTCATCGTCGGCGTCACCATGGCATTCTGCCTGGGCGATGTCGAAAGTCTCATCGATACGAGGACGGGGCAGCCATTCATCCAGCTGTTCTATAACGCAACTCAAAGCCACGCTGGTACCAGTGTCATGTGTGCAGTCTTGGTTACACTGGTCGAGTGCTGCGTTATCAACGAGGTTGCCACATCATCAAGACAGCTCTGGTGCGTGCAGTGACAGACATGGTACCAAGAATACAGAAACACGGCTAAATTTCTCTAGGTCCTTCGCTCGAGATCGCGGTCTCCCTGGTTCTACGTGGCTCTCACGCGTGGCTCCAGGGCGGGACATTCCACTGCGGGCAATCTGCCTTACCGTGTTGATTACGGCACTATTGTCCTTGATTAACCTGGGGTCTACGGTCGCACTCAACGCTATCAACTCTCTAGGTGGCGTCTCGTTCCTCATCTCATACGTAATCACCCTCGTCTGTCTGATATGGCGTCGTATCTGGGGCGCCCCATTACCTCCGCGACGATGGACTCTTGGGCGGTATGGGCTCGCAATAAATCTTCTGGCTTTGGCATTCCTGATCCCAACTCTCTTCTTTTACTGCTGGCCCTTGGCACAGCCAGTCACACCGCTCAACCTCAACTGGAGCTCGGTTGCATTGGGCTGCGTCTTGTTGGCTGCCCTAACTCATTATGTGATGAAGGCAAGGCATGAGTACGTTGGTCCAGTGATGCGGGTGAAGAGAGCCTAAGGTATAGAAATGGGGATGATGGAGCCTTTGGATCCGTTGACTATGGGGTTAGAGTAGTTACGACTTATGACAAATGAGGATTGACTGAGCATGCGTGGCACCACCTGTGAGTTGAGAATTGGTCAAAGACAATGATTCGAAGATCGAAGGTACTAAAACTTTCGATAACATCTGTATGAGACTCAGGCGCTTTTAGAAACTTCATAGACTCATAGACATAAGGCTTTTTCAATTCACACAAATCAGCACTTGAGAGTTTTATGCAGTCTCCTCGCAAATTCCAACATACCGTGGAGGCCTCCGCTCGACCACGTTACCCTAGGGTAGCTACCTAGGTACGTTGTCATTATGCCGAAGGCGGAGGTTGCTTGAACCTTTCGTAGAGTCAGTCTAGTCACAGTAGCGGCGACAATTCTCGCTATCAGACGACATATGCTGAGACCATTTCGAGTTAAATGGCCCCGAGCCGCAGCAAGTGTGGTGGAACACAATCAAGGTCGCGAATCAACGAGCACAGGTAAAGGCATCGGTTGGCTACAGAACACCCTGGACCAAGACTTGATCGATTCATCGCTCATTCCAATGCTCAAATACGAACCCCAAAAGTTTGATAAGATCATTATCTACTGGTATGTGGAAGCAAGACCAGCCCTCATCCTACCCAGGTGCCCATCCCCAAATGTACTCACAGCCTCCGTCCACGGTGGCTTGATGCATCCACCAAAACTTGAATAGGAAGAATCAAGAAGAAATCCTAACACAACCTCCAAAATATGAAAGACGGAAACGACAACTGCAACCCCTGGTTCCCAGAACTCAACCCTTCACAACGTACAGATACACAACGGGCTTCCCGCCCGGCAGCCCATTGCGGGAATTATCCCAGCCGACCTCCTTGACCGTCTTCTTCATGGCATCATCGTCGTCACCCCCGAACGTCATGCCCTTGTACCACTTGCCATTTCCACCCTGGTGCACCTCGACGACCTTGTTCATGGCCGGATTGGGGTTGCATGCGCCAAAGCCCTTGAGAAGCTGGCCGATTGTCGTGTTGCACGGGACGTGGCAGGCGTGGAACGGAGCCGAGAAGTTGGCAGGGAGCTGCCAAGGTGCCTCGGCGCCCGTCTTCAGGACGTGGACCTTGGTGTGCTCGGACGGGAAGAAGTAGTTGTAGCCAGGCTCGCAGCCCACTCCGCCGGTGGAGTTCGTCATGTTCACGGCTGGGATCGACGAGTTGATCACAGGGTTTCCGGACGGACCCTGACCGGTTGCAGAGAAATGTGTCGGGTTCGCCGAGCTGGTGAGGAAGCCTCCTTGGCCTAGCATTCCATAAGGGCCGCCATAGGGGTTGTAATAATATTGTTGTTGGTGGTGAAGAGCAGGGTGGAATCCGTATGCCTGTGGCGCGTAACCGTAGCCGTACCCAAAGCCAGCGCTGTATGGCTGTCGGTTGGTCGGCGGTGGAGGGCCATTGTCGGGACCATAGGCTGTGTTCCGACCGGCACCGGGGAATGCCATGGTTTGATGATTGGTGACAAATTAAATCTATATTGGTGAAGTTAATATATGCAGGCCGTGAGAAGGTCTCACCAACTGAAGTACCCGTACCTTAATGGGAGGTCTAGTGGTAGTATTGAGAATGAGGGAATTGAGTGCCTTGACGGGAAGACCAACGATCTCGATGTCCAACAATGGAGTATCCGGGGTTGGAAGATGACCGAAATCGTTCGCCAGGGGATGGTATTGGATATGCAAATTGTGTGCGTTCTGGAAATAAATGCAATGGCGTGTTAGACTGTTGTTCTGGAACGTGATGTCTGAATTGATTGCTTGGTTGATGGATGCTGAGGTGGGTCGAGTTGACTTGATGTCGCGAACTATTGTCTGTAACGAAAGATGTTATTTGAGTGTGACGGGAAAAGCGAAGAAAGGCAGCTTCAAGGCCGAGAGTCAAGACCAATTTATATTATGCAGCGAGGAGTGAAGCAAGCTGTGACTGTCCAGCTCTGGCTGTCACAGAGTGGCGAATAATCATGTCGAATGGATTTGGGACGACTTACTAGTCACCGATGTCCGTGAAGGCAGCCCACCGATGCCTTCGCCATGTCGAGGATTCCAGCCGGGGGAATTCAAATGAGTGAATTGACCCACGAGGATCTCTGTCTGCCACAGCCTTCGGTTTTCAACGTCATAGAAAGCGGCCGCGATGAACAGAGCCCAAGACCCGGTCTCCGGATCTTCGTCAAAATGCTGTCCGACGATGAGTCTCACGGCTGGATACGGGAGAGGGCCGTGATGGCTGAGTTGTGCCGATGGGACATCTGTGTGGTCCGAGGGAGGCATGTGGTTGTCAATTTGAGACATGAACGTGTCTTGTGCCAACTCAGGAGAATCCTTGGTGTCTGACAGTGCCTCACTATTGCATTGCCTGAATTGTGTTGCCGGCGATGAAATCGTCGGGAGCTCTCACAAAGAAGCCACGGTGTGGAGAAGTCCCGCGCTCCTTGGACCCAGCTTGGAATCTGGGGCTCGTCCGGAGATGATCGGTGCTGGTTGGTGGGGAGACGCAAGACAAAAGTGATGTTCAGTTGGGAGAAAATCACTCTTGTCTTGTGCTCAGAGTGATGGAAGCTCGTAGCAATCACTTGCACTGACGGCCGGCAGTCATGGAGCCCGGACTGGCCACACAAATTGAACCTTTTGGTGTGCCGGGCTGGAAGAACATCATATGATGCGTCTTATCTCTGATGACTCGATTTGGTCGTCCGGCTGTCAGGTACTCAGTGAGTTTGGAAGTTTACTACTGATTCACCAGGCCGTTGTCGACGAGAAAAGTC
Organism: Diaporthe ilicicola; assembly: GCA_023242295.1. Classification (NCBI taxonomy): domain Eukaryota; kingdom Fungi; phylum Ascomycota; class Sordariomycetes; order Diaporthales; family Diaporthaceae; genus Diaporthe; species Diaporthe ilicicola. Next base: position 92,916 of record JALPVH010000170.1, on the reverse strand, counting down.
CTCGTTTGTCTATGACTGGGTCTGGCAATCGGGGTCCTGTGCCAGCTTCTATGCATGTGGTCTTTTTGATTGCCTGAGGGACGAGCCATGCATACTGCCGCAATTGAGATCCTTCCCATTTGCCAAGATGACCCATACCATCGTCAGTTGCTCTCCTATAAGGTCCCTGATGACGACGGGTCTCGGAAACGCGATCAGCGCACAAGACTAATGTACTGATCATCAAAAGTGCCTTCTTCATGTGGGTTTGAAGAATAATGATTCAAGTCCGTTCGTACATCGTGCTTGTGCCAAGTCTCTCGCCAAATTACCCGGGCAGCCCGGGTTCCTGTTCACTGCACATGTGGTAAGACGGAGAGCCTTTCAACGGACATCTGGACCGAGGCCTGGATCTGGACATAGTGAGGCAAGGCAACACACCATATTGCAGCTCATCCAAGACTGACGCCGCACGACCAAGTCATCCAAAGTAATCTCAAGAATGAGTTGCCGATAAAGTTTCCGTCTAGGCTGTGTAGTTGGGAGTCTGACCATCCGAAAGGGTCGAACAATGTCCCGGTGGTATGAAGAAAGACTGATGTCAGGTCCAGGGCTAGGACCAGTGGCAGCTTCAGGTTACTTATACCCCATCAAAAGCCGCAAGTTTGGTCATATTCCTTTATGTTTGATTTGATGGCTGTCTCAAGCCACGGGACAGGTGTCCCTGTGGCAAGCAGGACGTCTGTTTGCAAGGCGCCAGCGAAAGCTGACGCTGTCACTCTCGCTGGAGCCCTTGTGGTTGGAGGTCGCCACTCGCTAGAAGTTCCAGAAAATCAGCCAACTTATCGTTTGCCACAATGATAGGTAACGAAGGTCTTACTGCCTTGTACCAATGCGATTGACATGGCAGACTTCGCTTCTGAATCGGGAAGTAGCAAGAGCGTTGCGCTTCCAGTCCGACCTGGAGGAAGGAAGACTGGGGAAAAGAAGGTTGCGAGTCTCCTGTAGAAGCACACTGCCAGCGACCCTTGGCACTGCTGGGAGTCTGGCGGTGCTGCCCGAAATCAAGGTGAGAGGATTCGTGCTCGAAGGCTCGTCATTCTTCTTTGACAGCTCTTCGCTTACAATCAAATTTGTACCAGCCTGATTGCGGACGAAAGTTGGTGTCTTCAAAAAATTGCGATGCGGGCGATTCAGAAGTCTGACCGGTGTGGCCTCTGAAATGTATCACTTCACGGGTATATATACGGGGGCCACCGCATCGTATGACAAATTTTGCTCGTGTACTTGATTAACGTTAGGTAGGTACTTGATTACTGAAGTACTTGTCGATCATGACCACCTTCCATGTCATCCGTCTACGTCAAAAGCGTACCTTGGGTATATCAACCACCGTCCTCCACGCTACTCTCTAACTCGCTGTGATGACACAGAGACAACTCTAACTGCCAACCCAATATTGGACAGCTCCTGCCAAACACGCAAGAAGCTTTCCACAACAAAGACAATCAAGCAGCCCAGCAGAGTCACACCTTAGCTCTCCAGCCCATCACGGCCGGCCACAAACAAGTTGTACCTCTCCCGCGTGCGCCTCCGCGCCGCCTTCCCGAACAAGGCCATGGGCAGGCTAGTCGCGAGCGCCGCGAAAGCCAGCACACCGGCCGCGATGAAGGTGTTCTCGACGCCGCTGCTGTCCATCCACGGGCTCGTGATGAAGCTGAAGATGCAGCCGATGGTGTTGTTGATCACCGCCACGCCCACCATGCCCTCGAGGACCATGCCAGGGTAAGCGTCGACGAGGTACGCCATGGATAGGTCGCCGGCGCAGCCGTAGCCGAAGCCGATGAAGCCCAGGCCGACGTACGGGACGGGCCAGTCCCAGCCGCGGCCGGAGCCGATACCAAACAGGAACATCCCCGTGGGGAAGATGATCGTGGGCAGGATCATCAGCCACAGGCGGCACTCGGCTTCCATGATGCCGCCGCGGCGGCGCGTCAGCCACAGCGTGAACCAGTCGCTGCCCCAGCCGGCGATGAAGCAGCCGATGACGGCGCCGATGAGGGTCGGGATGTTCATGTTGCCCACCTCGCCGTCCGTGTAGTTGTAGGGAGGATCGTACCACGTGTCCTGCTCTACTGTCAGGTAGAACGTCAGCCACGCGCTCTGGGCGCCCCACTGCAGGCCCGCGTACCACACCGCCGGGAACGTGAACACCTTGAGCGTGTGGAACAGCCGCTTGAAGTACTGCTTGAAGCCCGTGCCGCGCAGGTTGGGCGCCGGCGTGATGATCCGGATGCGCTGCCAGTACGACTTCTCCTTCTCGGGCTCGGCGAAGCGGGACCCCGCTCTCTCGAGGTCGGGGCCTATCGGTGGCGTCGCCATCCCAGAGAGGCCCGGCGCGGGGTTCTTCTCGTTGACATCGGCTCTTTCCGTGGTGCGGTCGGCCCGTTCGGTGACGTTGAGGCCATGCATGATCGTATATCCCGCGCGATCGAAGCCCGTCTCTTCCAGGCCGAAGAAAAGCAGGAGGAACGTGCCGCCCGAAAACGCGGCGCCCATGTAGCCCACCCACCGAAAGCCGAGAAAGCTTTCGGAGATATAGCTCGCGATCAGGGAGCCCATGTAGGTTCCCACGCTGGTGGCCAGGACGTAAACGCCGATAGCAGATCCGGCCTGGTGCTCGAACCACAGGTCCATGAGACTCAGCTGCACCACAGCCTCGGCAACAGACTCGGACGCGCCAACGAACAGCTGGGACCAAATAGTGTCGTCGGCGTCCTTGGCGGCGCCGAACCAGATGCTGCCGATGAGCCCAAAGATCATGGAGATCAGGTACAGAAGCCGCCGGCCGTAAAGATGGACAGCGGGCGAGGACAAGAGCGCCCAATACCCGATCCCGATGAAGAGGACACCGGCACCCGTATTGAAGTACGAGTAGTCGATGCCCAGCTCCTCATTGAAGCCATCCGAGGCGGAACCGGCGTCGTTTGACGTCGCGGCCGTCAGGGCAGTGATAAAGCACACCAGGGCGGTGTGCCAGATCTTGCGGGCAAGGCTCCATTGCAAGGGGTCGTTGGGCGAGTCGGTAGGCTGCGGAATGAGGACGACATCGCCGTGTTTCTTGAGCGAGGAGGCATCGCCGACGAGGGACAGGAGCGCGTGGCCCTCACTGTCGAAGAGACGGCGAGTGCCAGGAATGTCTTCTAACTCATCCTCGGTGAGAGAGGGACGTATGATTTCGAGCCCATCATTGGACTGATCATTGGTGGGATGGGGGGCAACTGCCATCGACTTGCGAAGTGGATTCGGCGGCGCAAGGCACGCGACACGATGTTCCTGCTGTCGGCTGTTGTAGCTTGTGCTCTTGTTGTTGTCTTTCTAACAGCCACGATGCTTCCCGCACCGGTTGGTCTCAGCACATCGTAGAGTAGATATCACGCGTAAGAATAGACAACGGAAAAAAGAATGATGGAACTCCCGAGGCAATTTATTATCTGAGGATTGGGGCCATGACAGAATTTTGCAAGGCCGATGGATCGATCGGGTCGTGCCCAATGCGGGTATTCTCTTATCTGCCCAAAGATAAGCGATGGGGCCGCGACCGCGTGGCGATGTAGACCTATCTATTGAACGGCGCGAACCGGTTTTGCGTCGGAGATGCCGACTGCCGAATCCTGCCTTCTCCAAGGTTCCAGGTTTGGGGGATTTGTGATTTTGGGGGTGTCAGCACCTGCCCTCACTCTGACGGTGCGTGGCCTGCGTCTCCAAGAGCGATTCCGCCACGGTGTGATGCTGTAGTGTCTCGGAATGTGCAGTGGGAGCCTGACAGCCACTCGGGAGTGCTCGTGAGCAACACCACGCATCCATGCTCATGCAAGCCCAATGCGTCTATCAATCCATGACAGACCACACCCTCTCACAAGTCAGCAATGCCCCAGAATATGGTCTGCGCTGCTTCTGGCATCCATGGCCAACAAGGCTGCTGCTCTTGGGATGCAGCATGGCCTGTCCCATGTCGACCAATGTACCTCCGCAATGCGCCGTAACCACAGATACCGTCGTGTTAAAACATCACGACGATTCCCTCATCCTATCTCTGCCGCCAATGCATCATTCACCACTGCAAATGGCGGTGGAAGTAGTTACCATATGTTTCCGGTTCATGGCAATAGTAGCAATGTCGGTGCAGCTTCGACTCGTAAAGCTGTGCCGAAAGTCGTGCGAGGCGGGTTGTCGTCGTCGTGGAAATAATGCCATGCAAATGATGTCTCGATCGGGTCTTGCTCAGTCTTCGACATCCCCAACCATCCGTAGACCGCCCTTGAGCCCTGTGCCCCTCCTCGACTCATCAGCCTGGCGGTTGAACTTCCGCTTCGTCTCGGTGTCGACAATCAGCTTCTTCAGGTAGACCTCGGCTTCGACGGTGGCACTGTAGGCAATAGCAGTCCAGGACCATATGTTCTTCCTCTCCGCGTCGGCGCCGGCCGCCAGGAGCGTCCTCAGCACGAGGAGGTGGCCGTTGCTGCTCGCAAAGTGCAGGGCCGTGTTGCCCTCCGAGTCGGCGTTGCGGACGGCCTGGTCGGGCCCGCAGGGCACGTAGGTCAGCAGGATCTGCAGCACCGTGTCGTGCCCGCCGCGGGACGCCTCCATGATGGCGTCCCTGCCGCGGATGTCGCGGCGCAGGATGATGTTTGGGTCCTGCTCGCTGAGGAAGTGCACGGTCTCGGTGTGGCCGGCGCCGGCGGCCAGCATGAGGGCGGTCTGGTAGTCGTCGTTGAGCGAGGGGCAGTCGGCCTCGCAGCCGAGCGAGAGGAGGAGCTTGACGATGGAGAGGTGGCCGAGGGAGGCGGCGAGGTGCAGGTTCGAGTTGGACAGGGCGCCGGGCGAGGTGTCTGGGTTGTGGAGGAGCTTCGGGTGCGAGTGCAGGATGCGCTTGACGAGGAGGGCGTCGTTGGCGTGTATTGCCCGCCGCAGCCGGGACGAGGCGTCGATCCTGGGGGCACGCGGGGTCAGCTCTGTTCGACTCACCGAGTGGAATGCCGAGACAAATGGCCCAGGTGGCTTACATGATGTCTGAAATACCGATGAGGGCTGACGAGGACAAAACAAGAATGTAAACAGATTGCCAGAGTTGGCTAAAGGCGTTCACGAGGTTAGTGACGGGAGATCGTTCCCCAGTCGAGAAAGCGGGAGGTCTGGAGAGCGAGAAGACAAGCGGACCGCGGCAGCTAACCATGACGCGAAGCTCCCGCTATTCTTGGTCGGCCGAGTCGCGGGGGAGGGGCTGGGGTGGAGCAGCTGTCTGTGGATGCGTAAGATCTGCATGTGCCCAGACTTCCACTCCAACCTCACCTTTCCATCTGAACATCAGTTCATGGCCTTTGCTTTTTCTGCACCTGATACGTTCATGACACTCCATGACCGACTGTTATCTTGTTATGTACCCGCTATACAATCATCTTTGCTTTTTGCATGGCCAATTTCCTGGAAGTACTGGTGCCGTGCCGATGCGCGATTTGCGATTTGTCAGTCATGGAAGAAGGGAGCACCCGTAGATCATCACAACGCCCTGGAGCCATCAGCTCCATAAGGCAGCGATGCGACCGAATCAATAGTACGGTGATCTAGAAGATGGCCAAGTGTCTAAATATGAAATATATCTGGGCATCCCGAATGGTGAAGGCCATTGATGAGTGTTCGCCAGGGAGTGCCAGCATGACTGCATACGAAACTGCTCGACAAAGTACACCTTTACTCCACTACAGGGCCTACCTCGCATCAGATTCGACTCATTCAAGGCGATAAGCTCGGTCGGCTACATCTCTCACGTTCTTCGCAGCGGAGACATGCTTTGGCAACTTATCTATCCTCCCTGTTATTGGTCTCGGGCTCACGATGCAGTGTCGGAGGGCGGTGGGCCTCCCGCATACCGATAAGCTTAGGACATGTCACTTCGACCTCGTGCAAACGAGGCGAAGTCGACTGCCTTTCTCCGGCCACGCAAGCTGTTTCATAACTATGCTTCGTTTCTCCGACTTCTGGCCCAGGTGAAATCACTTCCCTCAAGCTCTTTTCCTCCTTGAATGATTTCACATCCATCGACACAGATCGCTCAATAAGCCACTCTCAGAGTATTGTGGCGTTAAGGACCGGGCGAAAAGCCGCTGTCAAACAAGCCCTGAATCAGATATCTGCGCTTGCACCGGGCTTCCAAGCCCAGACCATGCATCCCAAGCTCGAACCAAAAGTCGAAGACGCTTCGTCGTTGTCTCTTATATCCATACCCAACCTCACGAAATACGAATCGTACGTGCACAACCGTCCGCCTACGTGCAACAACTGCGGCGAGACCGCCACCCGCAAGGTGGCCAGCTCGCTCAGCCTCATCAACGCGGGCCGTCCTTACTACATCTGTCCCTTGTGCCCGTGGGATTATCGGTGGGTGTGCTGGGCGGATGATATCGGAGTGTCGGTGGAGAATCCACCTTGTGATTGCGAGCCTGAGGTGCCGTCCAGGCTGGACGTAATAGGACGTCGTAAGGGACCGAAGGCTGGCAGGGGGTTTTGGAGTTGCGTGACGGGCAATTGTGGTTACTACTCGGAGAACGTGGATGGTACGCCAGGGGTAAGCTACGATGGTGGATTCTATCCAAAATTAACTAAGTTGCGATGATTGGTTTCTGTCGAAAAGCAAAATTCTCATTGGAAACTTCCAGACTGGACATCAACCTTTTGACGCGCCAGTCTTCTGGCCTCAAATTTCACGATTGCTGGGCTTCCAAAACTACTTGAATCAGGTAGAGAGTCACAAGCTTCGAGTCAAGTTTCCTTCAGGGCGATCGATGTTCCAGATCGAGTCATCATCATGTGGAGAACAGGATCTGTCACAATCTTGAGATACACGAAGATGAAACTTGCCGCCTACATGTATCTCTGCTAGGTAAGTCGTGGTTACAGCACACCCTTCTCGATATCACTTGTCCCAACAGAACCTGCAGAGTGCAGAAAACTTAGTCTGGAGAACAACGTAGAGTCCGTGTCTTTATCCAATTCTTCCTGAAGGGATTTCTTTGCATCCTCTCTGTCTGTCATCGACCAATTCCTGAGCCAGAATACGGTGACTATTGTCAGCAGTATGGTGAGTCCAAAGTATAGGGCAAGCCATGGAGAGGTGATCTGAGCACTATCCTGCGGCAACCAGCTGAAGAAGGTCATCGAAAAGAAGGTCTAGTACCAGGTTAGCTGTCGTTGCAAAATTCGACGGCAGACAGCTTACCGCAAGGAATGTGCCAGGTAGGAACATTGTTCCCAATTTTGAGATCTGCTTCATCTGGCTGCTGTCCTCCCTCGTTGCCGTAGCAATGCTGTAGTTCACCTGGGCATCACGCCTTGTGTAATAGTTCCATTCCTTTGAATTCATTAGACTTCGTTGATTAGGCAGTGGGACTACATATATAGGGAAATGGGAAAGGCTCGTACCATCTGAGTCGCGAGTGTCATGCCTCCAAGAAGACCCTCGCATTTCCGAATCTTGCTTCGGAATTCGGCCATCATCTCCTTCAACCTGGCATCGATGTATACATCAGGCCCTGGTGCCATATTCTGATGGTTTTCAGAGTCGGAAGCATGCTTCAGTGGGGATCTGAGAAGTGTATGTAGATGGTCCCTCATCGACCCGAGCTCCGCAAGCAGACTCTCGAGCCCATTCTTGAGGGAGCTCATCTTGCGCCACAAGTGTATGGCTTCGCAATCCCTTTGCGTCATTGTCTGCCTTTCTTGACCTTTCTTTGCCTCGTGCTCCACCTCTTTCTTGGGATCCTTCTTGACTCTGTTTTCCAGCTCTAAAATTCTTTCCTCAAGCTCAGTGGATTTCTCGTCGATAGTATTGAAGAGGCGTTTGCGCTCGTGCTCTGCGAAGATCATCGGGAGCACCAAAGGGTGAAATGCAGAGTCCTTGCATCCTTCCAACCAAATCTCTGTATCCTCCATGATGTCCTCGGTACAGCCATACATGACTGCGAATGTGATGGGCTTGTCGGTGAAACAGGTGGCGGACAGCACAATATCGTCGTCTTGTGTCAGGGATTCTGTGTCTGACTTGCAATGGTAAACTGTCAAGGAACGGATTAGCTATCTGTTCAGATCGAAGACCATTTATAGGTTTCTTGGTCCAGGGCAAGTGGCAGTTTCCAGGAAGTGGTCAATAGCATACCCATCGAGTGACCAAAGTCATCTTGGCTCTCCCATTTCACCGATCTGCAGCTGAATACAGCAGTAGATCTTCTGGAAATTATTGTGCTAAGCGTCCTGTGTTGACAAAGATCCTTGCAGAAAGAGCGAAATTTGTCTGTTTTGTATGCCACGGACGTGCTCTTCACGAAGTCACCCTCCAGTCGCCTGTGCAGGGCTAGCAACAGGGTAGGGCGACATGGATCTTTTGAAGACGGCCGGCACTATTTTGTTCCTGTGAGCCTCTTTGAATTGATTCAAGGTGACCCTAAGCAGCTTACACGTTTGATCCAGGCTTCGTATTCGGCCACGGAGCTGAATCTCTCAGGCCGGAATTCCACTTCGCCCTGCGAGCACTTGTGTATGAGCTCATGACACGAACGTTTGCAATGGAGACCCGGGTCCGACGAACGTTTTCTCTGCTTTCAATCTTTACCACAGTGACTTCGAAAATTTGGTCGGGATCAAAGTCAAAGCATCTCCTGTCTCGTTCTTGAAATTCTGTTGATGACACCAGCCACTCCATCTCGGGCTGCGCTGGTATGTTTGAGACAATTTCATTAATTTAACAGAAAATACCCCTCAGAAGGAAATAATCTAGAAGCAGGAGAGACTGGAAAATAATGCATGAATGGCTACCAGATGGATTTGCAACGCATTACTAGAGCATTTCGATTCAGGCCGGGGTAAAGACCGATCCCCTCTCCGGAGAACTGACGAATGGGGTGGCCGATGGGAATATAACGCGCAGAGCCTCAGAAACATCGACGAAGGCAATGATGGACCTCTGAGAGCAGGCCACGTTATCAAGTGGCATGGCTGGACTGCATAATCGGGCGTGGACACCACTTCCACAGACACCCTGTCCACACATTTGAACAATGCCGCCATGCGTTGCATGAGCCACACCCGAGCTCTGAACGGCCACTCATGAATCCAAATGTGCCTGCAAGTAAGCAGTGGCTAATGCTAGCATGTTAAGGTGCATATGCAACGCACGGGGGGCACTTCAAGGCTTGTGTGCCCACCTTCTTACACTTGGCCGCCCGATTGATGACCAAGTTCGTCTAGAATTCCCTAACATGCCACTTTCCATGTCAGCAGATCAAAAACAGCTACAGGTCTACCCGAGAGAAAGTGCACTTCATCACTGCTGCGGACTGGTCTGCAATCACACATCGCACGCCTGAAACGAGGCAGCTCAGCAGCGTGAAACTGCCTTACAAAGTGAAAGTCTTTTTTCGTTTGCCTCATCATCAGTGCTGCCTATTTTTCCACTTCCACTGAGGCTGTGTCGATGTCAGAAATTTCGACGCGAGTCCACCCTGGAAGGCGAACGACGCGAACGGTCTGGTCGTATATATATAAACCGAATCCTACCGCCGTGCTTTGATTGAGAGACAAGGGTTAAGATGTCATTTCTCAAGAAGATACTGCACTACGCCGGCTTTGGAAAGAAAGACGAAATGGCCAACCCCGGGGAATCCGAGCCATCCAACGTTCTCAGTCACCGTTATCAAGACCCCCAGGTTTTGCTGACTTACGTGAAGTCTTTGCCGGACGGCTTTACGGGCGACGATATCACGGTAAAGGTACATGGGACGTCAGGTGTTCAAACTTATGAAGCATGCTGACCATTTTCTTTATGTAGCCTTTGAAAGACAGGAATGGTCTTGGGCTGTGGCTGCCACGAAAGCTTGAAAAGGTGGGTCATTTGGAGCTAGCCTGTACGACATGCCACTAACCTTAGAGCAGGAAGAGATCGAGGGAGCGAGTAAGGCTTTTGTTGCGGCTGAGAGGGCCCGTCGGAAGATTTCGAATAAATGAAGTTCATCACATGCAGTGGTTGTCATTTTCCATTCTGAGAGGGATTGGTCCGGGAGGGGGCCTGGCCTGGATGAGCATTGATCTTTCAACGTTTTCTCGAGCCTCGAATCAAGTACAGCTCTTTCTTATATGTTTAGAATCAGACTGAGTTCTAGAAAGACATTATCAGCCACGTATTTGGGATGTAACCTTAGATTTCGCTCAAAAAAGACTCGAACTTACCAACCATGTCCCAGCTTTCCTCTCTTGTAAGTGGTGTATTATCTTGATGAGAAAACAAGTATGAGAGCCCGGGCTACTGACAGCACGAAAGCACCTATTCTTCTCGAGCATCACCTGGGCATCCATGGTCTAAAAGGTTGCGGAGGAAGCCTCGGACTTCTCGAGAGCCTGTGCGTGCAATAGGATCCACAACCAGCATCTTTCGACCAACAAACGAGAGGACTCGTTGTAATTGACCGCTGCACCTTTGATGCTGTTGCAGAAGTCTCAGATGCTGAGAAATGATCAGTATGACATCCATATTGGGTTTCAAGACAATGAGAAGGATAACGACCTACCGAAACGACACCATCCTTTAAGCGAGAGGCGACTTTCACTTGCGACGCAACCCACAAAGAATATTCCGTTGTCGCTCGGCCATGTTCGACGGTCATCTTCTTGCTGCGTCCCCGCTGAAACCTCGGAAATAGCAGAGGTACAGGATCCTTCCTGACCATTTTAAAGAAAATGTCCTCGATCAACTGCCCAGGGTTCTCATTCACGGCTGGGTCATCCTCTTCCTCTTCACGCTCCTTACTGAATGAGTCTATGCCTTCCTGTCCCAATATCGCCCATGTGACAAATTCAAGAAACAGACAACCAAGACACCAAATATCATAGTTCAGTGTGATATGACTATCAGAGGAGTGCTCCGGCGGTCGATAAGTCATAATGTGTGCCACTTTGTTGGCTTTCAAAGGCTCGTTCGGTTTAACTTGTTGAGCCTCCCCAAAATCTGCAAGCTTCAGCACTATACGGGGCGACTCCGGATTACTATTTCGAAAACAAAGGATGTTCTCGGGCTTGATATCTGCGTGCAGAAGACCATTCGTTCCGTCGGTGGGACCATCGAGGCCGTGTGTGGCCACCAGTGCCTCGGTGATCCCGAGGCATTCGCTAATCAGCCACTCATCCGAGTACCAATTCGCAACTGCAGCTCGTGTGAATTTCTGGACAACTCCTTTCGGAGTATATGATTTCCAAAGCCTTTCTAGACTGTATTCGTTGGCGAAAGGAAACAAGAGATAGAACCGATCATGGTACGTAAAAGCTGCCAAGATACGGACGACTCGGTCATGTTTTGGTGCGTCAAGGTTGGCTTCTACCTCTTGCTGGAATCTTTCCTCTGATAGGTCTGGAGCCAGCCTTTGCTCCAAGGTCTTCAAAGCGAAACATTTCTCGATATTCTGTGGCTGATTTTGATCAGCATACAGACTTCCTGGACGAAAGCACAGACGGTTCGACTCACCAGATCATGATTACCACTGTAGATCTCAATTCGTTCCACAAAGGACACTTCACCCGGGATATGGTCTCCTATTCTTACTTTGCTTTCCCAGGGCAAGGACACTTCCACGGGAAACTTCCCGACTGCTTGGTCCTTTCTTATGCTCGTGAGAAATGGAGTGTAGACTTGCCACTGAGCATGGATAAGGAGTTCTTTCTCTTTTTTGGTGAGACCGTGATCGATGTGATGAAGCGAGTCGAAGTTGAGAGGCAGATCTCTGTCGCAGATGCCTAAGTTTGGCAAAGAAAAGGAGGATAGCAACAGATGTTCTTTGCCGCAGAGAAGGAATGTTGCGAAAATCATTCGTCCTCCCGTGCACTGCACATTACCACAGGAACAAGTCCCAGGGCTTGGACAGATGTCCTCTGCCACACTTTGCAAATGGTTTGCGTCTTCGTTGCCTTCTCCCGCGACCGCATGCAGCATTCGTTCCACACATTCAATGTTGATGACGTTAGACAGCGCAGTTCGGGGTATCAGACGATTGCGGGAGTCGTTGCAATCCTGTTCCGATGCATGCTGGAGTGCTTGCGTGATACTGGCGCGGATGGCTTGTCCATGATGTCCAATCTCAGGCTGGCTGGAATTTTCCGGTGCCCAATTATTTGACATTGCAGCCTGCATGCACCAATAGGTCAGAAAGTGATAATAAGTCTGTCTCCAATTCGTGCACAGCGACTAAACTGCCGTGTAACCCCAAATGGACTGGGTTGATCGCACCTTGAAGCCAGAGATTCTCCTTGGCTCGATAACAACTGCGCCAGCGACAGAGATCCTGGTGATCAATGGAAGTTGATTGCATGTGGCTAGTAAAGCCTAAAAAGGTTCGATTGGCAGCGGCCGTCCGAGTGATAGACACCCCTCTTCAATGAAAGCGAAGTGAGACCGTGGGGGTTGCGAGATTGGTGTGTTGGTGCTACACTTGAAGTTGTAGGCTTTATCCGTCAGTCTACAGACTCGGGACCGCAGGAAGTTGACATGTCGTCGAAGACTTCAGGAAAAGATGCTCACCTTCAACTGCTCATCATCAACATCTTCCCGGAAGCACAACGACGGCCAAGTTGATGGTTGGGGCCCAGGAGAAGAGAGAGCAAGTGAGCCGCGTCAAGCTTTAGGAAAAGATGAGTCTAGTGGACCGACCAGGCTCTCGACGCGCACTCTACTGCCTTTTTAGACTGGCTACGGCGCCATGCTCACTTGCATATCGTTCCGAAATTGATGTATGGCCCCCATCAGACCGCCAATAGCCTATTCCTTTCTCCCTCCCCTGCCTCAGCTCTTCTGCACGGTGCTGACTGAACCTTGCATCGCGGGCGGGCCAGTGGCGAAAATCAGAACGCACCATAGTCTGAAGATCTGAACTGGTTGCCCCATTGTGGAGCTCATTTTGACGAAGTAAATATTTGTTGTATGAAATAATTCTTAGTTTCTGTGTTACCCAGATGTTTTCAGCGAATGTTTTTGGAATGCGATGTCATATTCTAATGCCTACCGGGGGAAGGGGGGGTTTTTAAATGGACCGCGCAATTTAATCACCAATTAATATTTAATTAAAATTTAAAAATTATAATAAAATATTAAGGAAAAGCTACTAGAATACTATTAGATTAAAATTATTTTAAAGGGCAATATTATATTAAAAATATACTATATTAATACTAATACTATATTAACACTATATTAATATATATATTATATTAGCGTATTTTAGCGATATTAAAAACGAGAAGGCCATTAATTCGAACCTTATTATCTTTAAATCTATAGCTATTTTTAAATATTTCTATAGCTTTATAAATAGTTAAAAAGCTTATAGTTTATAACGGTACGGCTTATATATACTGCTAGTAATAATTAAGAGCGTTCTCGATTATTAAAGGTCTTTTAGCTGTTACACTTAATTTGCTAGCAGTAGTTAAATGCCGTAATAATAATTAAGAATACGGGTAAGTGATAAGCATATTTACTTAGAAAACTATTTAGGGGTTAACGGATAAATAGATTCTAGTAATTATAATACTATAAAGGGCTATCTATATAGCAAAACAGCTTAATTAAATTAATTTAGAATATCTATCCCGTCTAGTTTTTAAGCCTTTTATATAAGCGCGTAGGCCGAGAGAAGTATAATTAGGCTATAGGTAGCCGTTTTAGCTATAAGGTGGCCTAAAGTTTTATAAGGGCCTTGCGGGGGGTTATAACGGTACGGCTTATATATACTGCTAGTAATAATCGAGAGCGTTCTCGATTATTAAAGGTCTTTTAGCCGTTATACCTAATTTGCTAGTAGTAGTTAAGTGCCGTGATATAATTAAGCTAGAAAAAAAGAAATAAATAGTTAAGTTAAGTACCTTAAAAAAAGATAAAAAAAAACCTTAATTTTTAAATATATATTAAACACTTAATATTATATTAAAGTTTAATATAATATTAATATTATATTAATATATTTTAGTATAAATTAAGTGTTATATTATTTCCGTTTTATATAAATAATATAAGGTATATAAAAAAAATAATATTAACTTATTAACTCTCTTAAATATAAGGTTAAAAGACCTATAATTATATTTTTTAAATTAAATTCTATTTAATTATATTATATTTCTATAATTAAGCTTTATTTATTTAAATAAAAGGTAAACCTTTTTAAAGAAGCGTAATAGATAACTAACCTCCTTTTTTCCATTTAACTTATTATTTATCTTTATTTTATAAGCGATAAACTTATCTATTTCTTTAAAATAAACCTTATATATCTTTAAAGTAATAATAAATATATTAATTTACTTAAATAAAGAAAGGTTTTTATTTTTATACTTCTTTACCTTAATAAGAAAACCTTTTACTTAAGTAAAAATTTACTTATTATAAATAAAGTTTATTTCTATAGCTATTTATAGTAAAGCTATTAGATTTATATATTTAAATATTTAGTAATGAAATATAATAGCTTTACCTAGCGCGTATAAGTGCTAGTTTAAGCTTAACTAATAGTTATCTTAGTTTCGGCTAAATAATTACTTTTAAATAATCTTATAAAAAAATTTATAATAGTTGCTCGGTTTCGCTAAATAGGTATATATTTAAGCAGAGCTAAAACCTTAATTAGGGTAATAGCGGCTTTTTAATATCGCCCATTTTAAGTAACTTACTTAAGTTATATAGTAATAGCACTTTCGTATAGTGCTTAATAGCGTTAAACTAGCTTATAGCCCGTAATAGCTTTAACCTCGATAGACCGGTTTATATTAAGGCTAATAGCTTATTAAAAGCACTAGCGTAAATAAACTAGGCATAGCCTAATACTATAGCTATTAATATAAAATAGTGGCTTTTAACTATAAATAGGCTTATAAAAGCAGATTAATAAGTTATTATAAAAAGTTTTATATAGTAAAACTTATTATATTAATTTAAAAGATATATTATACTTTATCCTTTTTAAATACTTACTATTATTCTAGCTTAATAAAGGAACTTAAATAAATAAAATAGTCGATATTAACCTATTAATTTAATTTTAATATTATTGCTATACTCTATTATAGTGCTTTCGCGATGCTTTTATTTACCCCCCCTCCCCCGGGTAGGTGTAGAAGTGTAGCGAATACTCCCATCGCAGGTTTTGAAGTTCATCAATTCTCGTTCTGCAGAGCACTCCTTGCCAAGCTTTAGTTCTCTTCACCCCTCACGCAAGACATGAAATCGCATTTGAATTGATTGGTTTTGTCTCGCCTGTGGCTGCATCAACCCTTCGTCCATAGGCGTCTTGCAAAGCTATCAGCTTGACCGGCTCGGAACATATGCAACGCCCATTCGTCGCAATTGAACTTCCGACTGCTTCAGCCGGAGAAGATCAAATAGTCAGCGCCGGTACCCCACTCCGGCTTTTCAGAATTGACGTCCGCAGAGCCTCATCAAATTCGGGCATTCATATCAGTAGGCCTCATACATTAGGCGGGTATGGCGGACTGTGCAGGGAGGGGAGCGCACTCGCAGTATTACTGATTGCACCTTCAGCGATCCATCACATTGTACCGTATACATTTACGGGGATTTAGTGTCCAAGCCCCTCGAAATTTGACAAAGGAAAGCCACGTACGGATCGAATCATGCGTGGATTCTTTGCGGGACCCTGGTTCAACTCAAACATTCGAAGATCCCATGTGCAGCGAGCGTCGTCGAGGCGTAGCTCGGCGTCTTCCAGGGCTAGTGAACAATACGGCGAGCCCCAAGTGATCCATGGCCCATGGATTGATGAAGCCAAATTGACGGACTTGTTGAGGCGGAGGTACGGTAGTGACTATCGCTTACATGTGAGTACCCCCGATGTTTTAGTCAATGCTCAAGCTGATCGGTTCAGATGAGCAATAACAAGTACAAAATATATTCGCGTCGAGGCTCCCAGGGCTTGACAGAGAAGGAGATCAATTATTGCTTTTGAGGTTTTGTCTTCTGTTTCTTCTGCCCGTTTCTATCAAAGTCTCTAGTGTCATTCATCTTGTCGATATTTCCTTGTCTATAATTTTCCCAAGATCAATTCTCTGAAGAATTGTCGTCGACTCTTGCCATTGAAGCTCGGATTTATGCGAGGAGTTATAGGGCTAGTGAATACCTGAATGGTCATATGAATACTGGACTTTCTTTGAAGGTCTCCTCGCCCACGTGTTGTTAAGGAAATCGAAGTATACTTTCATTCCTCTATACGAGATTATGATTGTATCCAGCTTAAAGCTGTGGTATCAAGAAACCTTGGAAGAATGTATGGAGATGGTTCACGTCCTGCTCTGGGACAATGCTCGAGATATCTGCGGGAGATGTTAGCTGGCTACCACAGCCAATACGAAGTATTCGCAATGGACTCACATTGATCAGGCCGGACCACAACAATTGTGATTGCTTTATGGTCGGCTCCGATCATATCGAAGGCGTGGCCGTGTCCCGAGTTATAACTTTCATCGTCCACAAACACCTTGTGTAGACCTTATGAAGTCAGTAGTCGATCATTTGGGAGAATGCTTCGTGACTCACTTTGAATCCTGTGTTTCCCTGAAACAGGCTTGAAAACATTCGGGATATGGTCTGACTTGACCTCCGTTCTTTTCGTTCTTAGCACAAGAAGACATTCGAAGACACTGTCCACGTCTCTATCTTCACTTGTGAAAGCTTTGACTGTTGACTCGAGACTCGAAGCAACTTGGTCTAGACGATCTCTAGTTTCCTGTTGTTGAATATCCCCGGCGAAAACGACAAGCCTCCAGCGACGATCCGACCGCAGAACGCTCAAGAGTTGGTGGACCTTCGCATCGCTATATCTCACAACTTGCGCGCTGGGAAATCTTATCCCCACCTCTAGTTGTGACTTCTGCTGATGAACTGCTTTCCCATTCGTCTTGTGGCTTTCTGCCGATGGCTGAACGATGATCGACTCGTTGTATCTGTACGCCTGACCAGCTGTGTACCTTCCAGCTTTGATAAATTGATCTCGCACGTAATCTGCTCCAGTCCCATTGACTCCTGACTTGAAAATCTTGCTCCACATGCGATCGAACTCGATGAGCTCTGCCGCGGTCTGCTGCCGCTCGCTGACGTATGTTTTGACCAGGTCTTGCGTCGCCTGCCCAGTGAGATAAGAGCCGAGTTTCCACCCGATGTTGTATCCATCCTGCAAACTGACATTCATGCCCTGGCCTGCTTTCGGACTATGCGTGTGACAGGCATCGCCTGTCAGGAAGACTCGATATTGCTCGTGAAAATTATCCGCGAGCCTCTGCCCAATTTGATACGCGGACCACCAAGTTGTCTCTGCGAATTCCATTTCGTACGGTCTGAAAATCAATTTGACGCGCTGTTGCAGATCTTCCAAGGTGACTCGACTGGCCACAGTATCCGGCGGTAGTTCGATGTAAAACCTGACAAGAGAGTCGCCTTCGCGCGGGATGATGATCAGGTTGCCGCTGACTGATTGTATGACGGCCTTCTTGCGGATGTCGGGGAACGTCGTGCGAGGGTAAAGGTCCATGACACCCCAGATGGCGTCCGTGGAGTCACCGAGCATCTTGAAGCCCAGAGCCTTGCGAACAGCAGAGTGTGCTCCGTCGCAGCCCAAGGCGTACTTTGCCCGGAAAACCTGCTCGACTCCGTTCTTCAACGCCGTAACCGTCACTGGATATGATTCCGGGTCTTCCGCCCTGTTTCTGTCGACATGAACTGTTTTCACATCGTAACCGTAGTCAATCTCCGCACCACCGCACCGCAACATCTCTTGCGTGATCATCTCATTGATCCGAGCCTGGTTGAGAATCACATGAGGCTGGTGGCTCAGTCCAGGCTCCGTGTCAGGGGCGTAATGAGACCACTTGATGCCTCCCTTCTCGCCCTCGCTCAAAACAGTTCCCTGGTCTGGGGACCAGAATGCCAGCTCCAGCACATGGTACGACTCCCGGAGGAGCTGGTCTGCGAGTCCGAAGCTCTCGAATATCTCGACCGTGCGGCACTGGACGCCGTCTGCTTGTCCAGTAACCAGAGGCCCGTCACGGCGCTCGAGGACGCGGAAATCGACGCCATATTTCGCAAGCCAGAGGGCTGCTGTCAATCCGGCGGATCCGGAGCCGCAGATAAGGACATCGGTGTGCTGAACGTTTAAGGAGTCACTCATAGTGGTGTTGTGAAACGTGCAAGTTCGATTTGAGGGTGGCCAGCAAAGATGTGAGATTTGACAAGCGTCACTCCGCACCGAGGAGAAGAGCAATCTTTAAAGTTGATTCTGCTAATTCATGTCCCTTATTTTGGATATTGCGCCCTTTTATCCAGCCGGTCTATCAAGAGATGTATTCGGAAGCCATTCAAAGCTTCACTCGCATCGATCTCGTGAAAGCGAGGCCGGAAATTCATAGACCCGGACCGTGAAGTTGCGGGGAAGTAAACCTACCTCCGGATGCTCTCGGCCGGCCCGCGACATCTCCAACTTGCGGGTTTGTCCAGCTGCTAACGGAGATACTGTAGGTCCCCGCAAGCGGCAGATCGCCTAGATATTTCTCGGCATCCTGACCGGCATCGGTGCATTGTAGTTCATTAGAGCCGTTTTTGTTTGGGACGCGAACGCGATGACCGAGACGCGAGACGGACGCTACACAACTAGAGGGTATCGTGATATTTACTACATATGGCGGCGCAAAGGCCCAGCCTCAGCATCAAGCTTATTCAGGGAACTTTTGGCAAAGCTTGAAACATTGATTCCGGAAACGTGATCCATCCCCGGCAGATCAGACATGACCAAAAAGGGGAACAGAGGCAGCCTAGGTGTCAATTGTGCAGTACGCAGCATCACCAAACATTAGGCCCAGGAAATACCCAGTTATAGGTAATTACCCATCGGGTACCCAACCCGAAAGTTCGGGTCGGGTACCTAATAGGTAATTATCTATAACTAGGTATTTCTAATTACTATATAATTTTAATAGTCTTTTATTTCTATAGGGGATAAGTAAGTTAATAAATAAAGAAATAAGTATTATAAAGCTTAAAAAAAGCGAAAAAAGATAAAATATTAAAGTATTTATTTAAAGAAAAGAAAATTAAAGGAATAAGATAATAAATAAAATAAAATCCTATATAGTTATATTATTAGTAATAATTAAATAATTTAAAGAATTTTACTTTTATTTAGATAAAACCGGGTATCGGGTAATTATCCAGTTCTGGGTAATTTAGTATATATTCGGGTTTAAGGACCCGAAGTCTGTGCGCGGGTACCTATGGGTACCCGCGGGTGGGTAATTCCTGGGCCTACCAAACATTGGAATTCGACTCTGGTTCAGTGACAAAATTGGGGCAGCTGTCGTGCAAGAGAATGCATGATTTCATCCCTTATAGTATTTCGATAAGTTCTTATTGGTTTAAACGTCAGTGGATCAAAGTTCAAATTTCGGCGAAATCCGTACCGCTGTTCAGCTTCCTCGGCAGCGTCTTTTCACATTATTATAAGTTTGCTGCCAGTCCACTACGGTACATACGACTTCGTCGCTGTACATGCGCTGGCAGGTTTGAAGCCAGCATATTCTAGAGATATAGGTTCCTCACACATGTCCTTCATTTACATAAAACATCACCATTCTCTGACATGCCCACATCGAGTCGAGGCATTTGTTGTCACAACAATTCGTCGCTGACGAGTCGGTTCCCAGGCCGACCAAACTGTCGGTTCGCGGCACCAGCATTATGCTTGGTGAAATGGTGTGCTGTGGCCCTTATCAGACCGTATCCGCACTACCGCAGCAGTAAGCTTTTGGCCGGCTTGCATGAATTGGGCCGATTCCCTGTGCCAAGCCACGATGACAACTCCCCTCCAAAGTAATAACATTCATGCTCACTTCCGAGGTGTCCCACTTCGCTGCCCAATATCGGGCCTCAGGCTCTTTTCCAGGTCTCAAATTTTGCTTTACCTGCTTGGCTCTCGCTGCCACGGAGACATGGACCAAGTATCCCTGGGTTGCGTCAAAATTCGAGGTAGGGAATTCGATGGCAGCATCCAGGTCCCCTAAGATCTCGACCCCAGCCCCATGCATTCCGCAGGGTTAGTGCCCTGCCTTGTTCTCGTGACACATTACTAGTATCGCGACTAACAGCCCAACGTCATCATAACAATATCAACTACTGCCGGAAGAGGGCCGCCCGTCTTGCTAGCCCAGAGAACCAGTCATCCGCACTGGCGAGACTGGCGGCTGGAACTCCTCACCAACATCACTGGCTGTTGGATGGAAGTAATAATCAACACAACGAGATACACAGGGACGAGACAAAGAGACGAGAGATTCTGTCAAAAGTAACTCTCGACATCTGGAATGTCCCTCTTTTTGTGTATCAACACCCTCCTCGAGTAATCATTACAGGGATCGAGCGGCCAGCAACAACAGCAACAACGAAAGCAACAATGGACAACTCGTCCGCGGCATCGTTCCCACCCACTCTTTCATACGTGTCCTTCGTCATAGGAATAATATCCTTCATAATCACCGTTCTCAACCTCTTCGCCCTCTACGCAAACTTCGTAGCCACCATCCGCAGCGCACCGATCGAGATCCGCGATGCCCTGGGGAACCTACGAGCACAGCTCCTGGAGGAGCGCGAGGCGCTGCGGCAGCAGACACGCGAGCTGCGCAACAAGAAGGCCCAGATGCGCGAGGGCCGCCGTTCGCTGCATCCCGCCCACGCCGGGCGGGCGCGCAGCTCGAGCCGCAACGGCCTGAGCCCTCGGCCGAGCACGGGAAACCTCCGCGGCGGCACGGGCGCGGCACAGGCGTACGCGCTGAGCTACTCGGACCAGACGCTCGGCCTGCACTACCAGACGGTGCGGGACCTGTGGCGGCAGTTCAAGAGCCTCGAGCGGCCGTTCCTGGTGTCGAGCCCGGCCAGGGCCGAGGCCGTGCACCGGGGGGACGTCTGGACCGAGAAGGACCTCGTCGACGAGAAGGCGCTGCGGGAGGACATCGAGCTGCACGGCGAGTCGGGCAGCTTCGCGGACTGGTCGGCCTTCTACCGGTGCGACTTTGTGCACCGCTTCATCTGGTGGCAGAGCAAGTCGGACGTGGTGAAGCTGGCGGACGAGGTGCAGCGGGTGATGCTGCGGAGGATGGAGCGCGAGGTCACATGCATGCGCATGATGATGAAACAGCTGCGCGACGGCGGGGACGGCCCAGAGGAGATCGCGAGCCCGCGGTTCGACGGCGGTGGAGGTGGGGCGACGACGAGTGGGAGGGCAGGCAGCCGGGGCCCCGTCCCGCTTGGCATGCGAAGGAGGCCCACGACAGAGAACTATAATGTCTACGAGTCATCAGAGTCGAGCAGCACCACGACTGGCCCAAATTCGCAGCGGCGGCCGGATGATAGGGATCCGAGGGTCCACGTCTCCGAGGTGAGGCAGAGCCGCCCTCCTTCCAGGGCGGGCCCTGAACTGCGCTACACTGGAGATGGATGGAGGCAGGGACAGTTCACCAGAGTCACCCAGTTATCTCCTCGGGGTCCTCCCCCGCCGATACTCGAACCGCCACGGCCTTCCAGGCCTCGGACACGTTCGGCATATGATGGGCCACCCGGACCGCCTTCCCCTTACGACAGGAGACGTTAGTAGTCGATGTCTCATTTCGGGGAGGCGGGCGAGATACCTCGAGAGACCTGCGCTGCTATCTTGTTACCCAAAATATTAATCAGCTTAGTAGCATTAGTATTGAAGACACCAAGTTCACGCTTGGATGAACGGCCGTAGTGTTATTAGACTCTGCTCAGTTCGGCCAATAATTGAGAAACCTATCAAGCATGCGAGCGCGATCAAATTGCGCAGCAGTGAGTGAGGATCATATTTTGACTGACAAACTAGACTGTAAACTACCGCGTCAGAGGGACTGGGCCATGTAGCATCAATAATTATCAGGCTGCAAATCAATCTGATCCTATGGCTGGTACCATTACTCGCCATTCAAGGAGAATTGGAAAAAAGATTCGTCAAAAGGCAAACCCCCAAAATCCATTCATATCCAACAATATGTACTTTTACAGGCGAAGCGGGTGCTTCATTTCGCCGGGGGCGTTGTACTCGGGGACCTTCATGTCCAGGGCGGAGCCGGAATAGCCCAGGTCCTCAGCAGTGAGGACGGCACACTTCTCACCAATGAGAAGGGCGGTTGAGTATGTGTTGCCTGCACGCAGATATTAGCCGAGAAAGTTCACAGAAGACGCGAGACAAGATAATAGCCGGGACTTACAGCCGACATTGTCCGGGCAGATGGAGAGATCGGCAACCTTGAGGCCCTGTACGCCGTGGACGTTGAGGCGCTCGTCGAGCACGCCGTGCTTGACGATGCTGTTGCCCTCCTTGGGGGCCATGGAGCATGTGCCCAGGCTGTGCCAGGTGCTCTCGACGTGGCGCTTGACCCACTCCTCGATGGCCTCGATGTCCTTGCTCGTGTACTGGAGCTCCTCGCGGACCTCCTTCTGGTTCGAGTTGAGGTAGTTGACCATGGGCTCCTTCTCCGCCTTGGTGAGCGGGCTCGACCAGCTGCCGTGGCCGAGGCCAGCGGTGAGGTTGCCCGGCAGGGCGTACGCCTTGGTCGTCAGCAAGTCCATGTCGTGGGCCCGGGCGGGCGAGTCGTAGTCGTAGAACGGGTGCTGGGTTATCTGGTTAGCTCCTGCCCCGAAGGCGCTGGGGGGGGGGGGGATATAAAGTTTCAGAAGGACTCGTACCATGTTCTCAACCTCGCCGGCATATGCGTCCATGCGACGAGCAGTCTCACGCGACTTGATGTACCCCCAGACCATGGGGACCATGTCCCGTTCGTCGTTCATGAATCCGGTGTCGAAGTCGGGCGCCTCGTACGGGTCGGGGCTCTTGATGAATGTGGAGCCACGGGAGAACGGGTACTCGAGGAAGTGGAACATGGTGAAGAACTTGCCCGCGGGCATCAGCATGTGGTCGCCGAACCAGCCGCTGATCACACTGTAGTGCATGACAGGCTTGTCGGGCTTCTTCTCGAAGTATGACTTCCAGCCGTCCTTGAAGTGGGGCGTGGGCCACCGCTCAAACTCCTTGAGCTCTTCGGCCGTGGGGCGGATCTTCACACCGGCCTCGATGCCGTTCGTGGCCAGAGGACCAGTGCCGCGGAGGTTCCATTCGTCATACACCCCTGTGGAATAAACAATTAGCCTCTGATTTGTATGGTATAGCGCAAATAGCTAATGACACAAAGCTGAACTTACTCCTCTGGGTTTCTGGGTCGCCACGGACAAAGTCGTCAAAGCTCTCCGTGTCAGGCTTCGCACGGTACACGGAGAACGTGAGGTAGTGGTCCTGGAAATTGAGACCAACGCCAGGCAGGTCCACGATGGGCTTCACACCAGCGGCTCGGAGCTTCTTGGCGTCACCGATACCAGAGCGCTGGAGGATGAGCGGCGACGACAGGGTACCACCGGACACGACGATTTGCTTCCTCGCCTTGAACGTGCGGCCGTCGCGGAAGCCACCGCATGGCTTCGTAGGCACGGTCTTCACGCCCACCGCACGGCCGTTCTCGATGATGACCTTGTCGACCTTGGTGTTGGTGGCAAGGTAGAGATTTGTGTGCACGGCGCGAGTGGAGTGGATGTATGCGTGAGCGCTGTCGCTCCTGCGGCCGGTGTCGCGGTTGATCCACTTCAGCCAGTGCTCGGCCCCGTGGGCAGTGACGAGGTCTTGAAGGTCGTCGACGACAGGAATTCCCTGGGTCTCAACAGCCCGGAGGAAGTCGTCCTTGATGGGGTAGGTGTAGTTGCCAAACGAAACCTTGATCGGGCCCTCGTAACCGTGGATGTTGCGGTTGTGGGAGGCGCGTTGATATGTCTCGTGCTTCTTCATGAGCGGGAGAAGCTCCTTGGTGGTCCATCCCTTTGCCTGGAAGTCATCATAATCCGAGGCCGAGGCACGGGTGTACATCATGAAGTTGATTGATGAGCCACCGCCGAGAACGTGTGCGACTGGCACCACCGCCTTCCGGCCAGCGAGCCATTTGGACGGACGGGATTCGTAGAATGAGGCCGTCTTTGAGTCCAGCTTCATGTTCCGGGGGTAGATACCCGGCCTGTACACCCATGGGTTGTTGAGATTGCTCTCACCAGCCTCAATGAGAAGAACCTTCAGGTTGTGGTCCAGGTTGGCCAGCCTGAAACGGTGTCAAATTGCTGTTCTTTTGTTTTTAGACGGAGCAGTGACGTGAGGAGAAAACCTACCTGCCGGCCACAACACAACCACAACTTCCACCACCACAGACGATGATGTCAAACTCCTCCGGGAGAGTGCTCAACGGCGGGTTGGCGATATACTCTCCCATGATTGCTGTTTCTTAAGTATATTTGGCTTTACATATGCGAGGGATATGGTAGCTCCTGGTGAGAAAGAAAAGGTAGGGAGGAAATGACGAGTGTCCCAGGAGGGTTTATGTAGGGACCAGCCTGACCAGGAGCTGTCAACGAGGTCAATGGGACCCCCCAAGCTGGATAGCTTCCCCCACGGGTGCAGGAGTTCATCCCCGATGTGGCCATCGATCGTGTTGGTCCAAAGTAACTTTCCAATCGACAGCTATCCCAGCCCGGATCCCGAGAAACGCCCGCTGCAGCTCTCTGCAGCTCTCTGCAGCTCCATCCCCAAGAAACGTCGACGCGGTCAGCCATTGATAATGCGCTCCTTCGTTCCAGGTCCCCTCCCTGGGCCCTCTGCGGGCACCAATGAAGGGTATCATCGTCGAGGTCATATGCAACCTCAAGCTCTAGGGGATGGGGGTTAAACTCCTTGTGAGTGTTGTCTCGACTCGTCTGAGACAGTTAGTCCCGGAGCCCTGGGGAGCCTGTTGCAATGGTCCAAACCTTGTCGAAGTTGGAGAGGCTTGGATCAGCAATTTCGACCGGCAAGTCGAGAAAGAAGAGGTTTGAGGATTATGTCTCGAGTACTTTCAGCGAGGGGAGCATGTACCGCCAAGGTGATGTGATACGTATGCGTGAGTTGGGCAAAGCAGTGCTAGGAGACCGGCTAGGCAGATCTCATGGGCAGTACTCGGTGTTGCTTCCGCTGGTGCTTTGGGCGATATAGTGACATGTGCCCATGTACTTGATACTAGTCAGCCAGCTCCAAGGGTACATATCAAAGTGTCCAGCAAAGCAAGATCAACGAATCAGCTTATGCGATGCCGACCCTGCCCAGTCTATCGCTCTGCAGGGGATGCTGGGCGCATCTCAACGAATCCTCGTCCCATGGCGTAGCATCGCCATTGAGCCGGCTTTGCGGGGTCAAGCTTCCGCTCGATTATTGGTTGCTTCGAGCTCGATTGAGAGAAGATGGACATTAAAAATATTGTCCGGGGCCAGCTTCTCACGCTGTGCTACGCCGTCGAGACACATGGGCGCTGACGAGCCCCCCGATTTCCGACCCCAGGCACGCCCAGGGTACTTCGTCCAGTTTCGAGCCTCATTATTACGCGGACTCCAAGCCACCCGCACCCTAGGGACCCCCGCGACCTCCGACGTCCAAAAGGTGCGGGGAAACTGCAGCTCGGGTGCATGACTTTTTCGTGTTGGCTAGGTTAGCATGCTTGGTCGGCCCAGAGCTGCCGAGACATGCGCGCAGTGTTGGCATTTCAGCCATGTGGGCGGATAGCTGAGAGGGAAACCCCAATAGGGCTTGATGCCGCTTCATCCTCCCCCGCGACCCGCCTTATGCACCCCAGAATTACCCCAGACTATCCGCCAATAAGAGCATGCGGGGGTTTCACTCTAGGCCAGACGGCTCACGGCAGCTTCCATATACCCGGCTCGTAAAGCGCGCGGCTTGCTCGTTAAACCCGTTTCACACTGGCCATCAATCCATATTGCCCGCTCGCTTGGTGGTTGGACGGGACAATTCACGCCGCAGGTAATTGTCTGTTGGCTGTGATGGATGTGTCTGTTTGCAGCTTGTGGTGGGCATGTGGACCAACGGACGATCAAGCTTGGGAAAACAAAAAAAGAATGCCGAGCAAGGTCCGACAGAAACCAAAATCAGTCAGTTGACTGTGCGGTCGCTGTGACATATTCAGGGACAGGGACCACTTGGAGGATGTCACACGATGATGCGGAGAAGCATGACAATGTGTTCGGCTGCAGCATCTGCGCAGGTTGTTCCCTGGCCACGGTAGCATTTCTCCTGTCCTGAACGTGCCTCGAGCGGGTCATGGCAAGGCGAGCGGTGGCAGTGCATAGTCCCGACTTTCTGGTCCGGGGTGTCTTCCAGACGGGTCCAGATCGATGAGACCGAGACATCCTGCAGTGAAACTGCTGCCCGTGTGTCCTGCCCTCCAGGGCTGACGTCTGACAACCCTCTTGGCGGCTCGCATGGCAGACATGGACGAGTTGGAGTAATAGTTTAACTCCAGGCCAGCTCGATGTGGATGGTGTGTTTTCCTCGAGCTAGAGCTCTACCTATAGAACTATTTCGCTAGCCGAGCTGTCAGACTCTAAGGTCAGGGGAGCTTATAGGTTGGGGAACTCGTGGGTCGGGCCACTCATATAAATCAATTCCACTTAGGTCGCCGCGGAGCCTACCAACCACCAAGTTGGAATCGAAACCAATGTATACTGTAGTATCTAGGCTCCCACAAACTAAGCTCCTCTCAGTTATAGTCCCGAGGAGTATTCCATCGGCCGGCGTCGACACGCGGACTCCAAATATTCGGCCTTGAATTCCCAAATACCGTGAGGGGTCTGCCCAGGTGGCGCTGAGGATGCAACGATCGCCGCCAAATATGTCCGGCGTGTGTAGGCAGTTGAGTTCTGGGCTGCACACCTCATTTCAATTGAGTTTCACTGTGCCTAAATCCAACTTTGCCCTCGTCTTTCCCTCCCGGCACCAGAGCTGCGATACAATCCCCTCTTGGCGGTGCCCAATCCTTCGCTCACTAGTCCGGCCAGGAAATGCACTCCCACAGCCACGCCGTCAACAACCATGACCTCCCTGTCCTCCATGCCGACGGCCTTCTGGCAGATATCTCTCATCTCAGTCATGCCTGCGCAGCCTAGAGAGATGCAGTCTGCCCCTCTGTCAACCAGCCTCTTCGCCGCGCTGACCAAGCCCGCGTAGACCTCATCCTTGGGACTCGATTCCAACTCCAGCACAGCAACATCCGCAGCCTCGCACCCGACCGAGAACTTGCCCAAGCCGTAGGTGGTATTGATAGAGTCCTCGTGCAGGAACCGCGACCTCTGGCCCGTAGTTATCACGCTAAGCCTCTCCCCGCACATCCTGCTCGCGTACAGGGAAGCCTCCATGATGCCGATACAGGGCTGCGTGAACTCTTCCCGGAGCATCGGGATCAGGGGGTGAGCAGAGAAGCAGGCCACCAGGAAGGCGTCGAAGCGCGGCCGGGACGGGTCGGTGGTGATGGGGTGCAGTGCCCGGAAGCAGTCCGCGGCGGAAAGGACGGCGTCGGCGCGGCCCTCGATTGCAGATGGTGCCGTCGGCGGCGCTGTGAAGCCGTGGACTGTCACATGGGGCGGAAGGGTGTCAGAGATGCTTCGAAGGCATGCTTCGGTCATGGAGTGGGTTGAGTTCGGGTTGATGAGGAGGATCGAGATGGGTCGGGTGTTCGACCCTGTCACTGATGGGAGCATCTTCTCCGTGTCCACTCTCCGTGCCCAATTGACTCGCGAGAGCTTCCTTTTTTAAGCCTTCAATGTTGGGAGTTACGCGGGTTATCTTCTCCCGTGCTCTTTATCTCCTGGTTCATCAACGATTGGGCTGTAGCTCGTGCCCGGGGAGACATACCGTTCGGTGCTAAGACAGGGGAGGTGGGCCGGCTTCCACTTTGCCCGTCGGCAACGGATATCTAGACAACGCCGAGGCCGGTCGCGACATTCTTCGTCTCCCACGAACATAAACAGAGCGACAGCCAAGTGAAGAAAGTTTGGATAAGTAATAAAAAGACAGACATTGACAAATGAAATTTAACTTCCATTCATTCATCGGGTAAGGCGGCAGTGACATCAAACGATTACCACATTCGCACAGCCCTGCCATGAACCTTAATGAACCCCTCCTATTCAGTTCCGGGGGCTGAAAATTGTTGTTGCAAGCTGTGGATAGGAATGCACGGTGAACGGCCCTGAGCTCTCCCTCTTGACATTTCAATGGCTGGATTGTCGAGATTGTCTGGACGTCCAGCGTCAGCTATAAAGGAAGATTGGTCGCCAGTCCAGGGGACATGGCATACTACCCAATACGATTCCAGATCGTCTTCATCAGCTTCCCATCCGGAATGTAGTAAGATAACCCTGCTTTTGACGAAGCTGCTCGAACAAATCCGCCATCACCGCGTGTGTTGGTTGGCTCTTGTTCAGGCAAGCTATGAGGGGTGCATTTCCAGTAACGTATTTAGAAGTAGAGTCGACTCAGTTCATCGAAGTAGAGGATGACGGCAGAGGGCTTTGGCCGATGGTTTCCGGGCATGAGAGAACGTCCGAGGCTGGGCTGCGACAACTGCTCCGAGCTACCCTTTGGTGAAGATGGTTCGCAACTCTTGCTAAAAGACGATCTCTGAGCAGTCCGTAAGGCACTGTTCCTCATGGAGACGCTTGTGAATTCAAGGTCCCATAATGTCAGAGTCATGGAAACCTTTTCAGCAACTTAAACAAGCGCTGATCCATCCAACGATTTCTCGCGAGGATAACTTGATATACTGGAGCACACATTTGGAACGAATGCTGCTCATCCCTCATTCGAACGTTGTCTAGTATTGCTTTGGGTACCTGTCAGCAAGGACGAACATCTTGAGACGCGGAGATAGTTTATGGACTGCATGTGGTTTGCCCGGCAAACGTCCATGATTACCCTTTGAGACTCGAGAACTTTCCGATTCCGTTTTCGACGTTCTGTTCACCCTGCAGAAAATTATGAACGGCTAACTGGGCGTTACAAGATCAGCCATCGGCTATGAGTCATATTGGCGCATATTTAGTCTACTTCGGTGATGACTTGCAGGTCACGAAGAGGTTGGCAGGATACGCACTTGCGTGTGGACCAATTGTACAACTCGGGCTTGCAGCCTCGAGAGCCACGCCACTTCAAGGAATACTTGCACGGGAAAGAGAAATCTGTGAAGTCACAAGAGCTTTCATTAAGACCCTTCACAGCAAGTTCCGCGTTTCTACCGTATTACAATACTGTGTCGGATATCAACGCCTTTTTCGCACACCTTAGACCTCCTTGACGATTGTTCGCACACTCGAAGCGCTCCAAGTATGATTACGCTGTCATCAAGGACCATAGATAAATCACGGCGTTGATTCCCATTAGTTCTCGCCGATCAAATTTCGACGCCGCCCGTTCAGTACTCGCAACAATGCAATGATGTCAAGAACCTTGGAAGAGACGCCAATCCTAGATCGAGGAACCAGAAAACATGTAGGCAAACGGAAGTGGCAAAACCTGTTGGAATCAGCCAACTGAACTACAAGCTGAGCGCATTTGACATATAGGCTTAATAGGAATGGACTGCTGAATGCTGCCAGTGGCATGTCCAGTCTAGGTGTTCGCCACCTCCATCAAAGCGGTGGTTCTTCGGCGCGGTTTTTACTGCAGCCGCCACATTATCCTGCGTACAACACCATTGACGACAAGGGCTGTTCATATATATCAAGCAAGCCCTCCTCGGGCCTTTCTTCAACTTTGAGGGTGTCGTGACACCGGTTGCTTGGCGTTCGCCTGTGACTTTGACTAGTCATCTGATCTGCAGGTCGACATGCCGCCTTGGGCCCTGTCAAACCACGAAACTCTGGTCTGCGAACGCCTTGGATGCCACGTACCTTTTATAAGGCCGAGCAGCTTCCCCATATGCGGCTGCGTCCGAGTATTTTGAGATTGCGGGCCGAGGATTCTGAGCGTGGTGTGCATCGGACGACGGCCACTTCACGGCCTTATTCACCCCGCGCTGCTTTCCAGTTCGAGATGTGAGAGCCGACACTAATCGAAATTGACCTACGGAGGCACACAACCGCATCCAGGACCAGATTGAACCCGGGGAAACGCGCGCGGGTAGGCCCGCTTCGGCTGGGGGTACTTCGGCGGTGCTTGGTCACCGGGACAGATACTATTCGGCTGGATAATTATCGTGAATAGTGGCTTCACGAAAACATGTGTTGAAAGTTTGAACTCTTGGTTGATTTCCACTGAGTATAAAGTCACCAGAGTCTTCTTGCCCAAAGACAATATGGAAGGAACCTCCAGTCAGCCGTCAAGAACTCCCTGACACCTTGTCAGTTTCGTTCCGAGTAACAACACCATTGATCTGCGTGCTGTGGCCGAATACGTCGAATATGAAAGCATCAAACGCACTGTCACTAGCCAGTCTTGTCAAGTCCACCTTCGGGCATGGATACTTGACTATACCCTCCAGCCGCACGAGGCTTGGTTTTGAGGTATGAGACACGGCCAAAGCCACGTCGGCGCCTGCTGACGTACCGCATACAGGCCGGCATAGACACTTGCCCTGAGTGCACGATTCGAGAACCCGTCGAGGCCTGGCCGAATGTCACCGCCGCCACTGTTGGCCGCAGTGGCCCGTGTGGCTACAATGCCAGGGTCAGCGTCGATTACAACCAGCCTTCGGACAACTGGGGCAACTCCCCTGTGGCAACATACACGCCTGGGCAGACTGTTGATGTGCAGTGGTGCGTCGACAACAACGGTGACCACGGCGGCATGTTCAGCTACCGAATCTGCCAGGACCAGGCGCTGGTTGACAAGCTCACGACTCCCGGGTACCTCCCCACCGACGACGAAAAGCAGGCCGCCGAGGACTGTTTCCAGCGCGGCCTCTTGAAATGCACCGACGTGTCGGGGCAGACCTGCGACTACAGCCCAGACTGTTCCGAGGGACAGGCCTGCTGGAGAAATGACTGGTTCACCTGCAACGCGTTCCAGGCAGACAGCCGGCGGGGGTGCGAGGGCGTCGACAGCGCGGCCCTTGGGTCTTGCACCACCACCATCTCGGGCGGATACACAGTGACGAAGAAGATCAAGATCCCCGACTATATTTCAAACCACACAATCCTCTCGTTCAGGTGGAATTCTTTCCAGACGGGCCAGGTCTACCTAACCTGCGCCGACATCGCAATCAGCGGCAGCGGCAGCGGCGGGGGCGGGGGCGTCTCGTCGTCCTCCTCCTCCTCCTCGGCGGGCACCAGCACCAGCACGGCCGCGGCGACCACGACTAGCACCGGCTGCACGACGGTCGCCAGCAGCGTGGCCGTCACGTTCAACGAGGTCGTCACGACGAGCGTGGGCCAGACGATCAAGGTGGTGGGCTCGATCCCGGCGCTCGGGAGCTGGGACGTCTCGTCGGCGCCGGCGCTCTCGGCCGCGCAGTACACGAGCGCCAACAACCTGTGGACGTACACGGTGACCCTGGCGGCCGGGCAGGCGTTTGAGTACAAGTTTGTCAACGTGGCGTCGAGTGGCTCTGCGACGTGGGAGAGCGACCCGAACAGGTCCTACACGGTGCCGAGTAGCTGTTCGACTGCTGTCACTGTTAGCAGCAACTGGAAGTGATGCGCGGTGGTGAGTTAAGATGCAAATTTTGATTTGGGTCTTCGTAATACTTTCTTCTGTCGAGCTGGTTATACATCTGATCAATAACCAAGAAATTGTATTAATTCAGTATATATTTATATGAGAAGAGGTTCAATCGCTGCCGGTAACCCCTGAGGAGGTGGGCACACCGCTTTACTTTTTGGATTTGGTCGCAATCCGAACCTGAAGTCTCTTCTTCGAGTAAGGCTGTGCGAAGGCAAGGCTTCAAGCGTAATACGAAAAATGCCATTTTGAACGCAGACCATTTCTGGAAATGAAATGGCCCCTTTGAAGGCTTATACAGTTATTCGTTGCAAGCGACCTCTGTTCTAGTTTACTTATGACAAGATGGCTTCTATGAGAACATGGTTGTTGGCATCCTTCCGATATCTATACTTCCAAAACTTGTCTCGGTCTGAAGACAGCCCCTTGATACTCAAGGAAGATGCTCATTGTATCCAGCAGCAATCAATCTTTGCCCAGCTTCCCAAACATCCCCAGGGATGTTCTGAGCTATCTGGTATCCTTTGGCAGGGTAGTCTCGGATCCGGATCAAATCCCCAACCATGATGTTGACAACTAGGTCCCGTGGATTGCCCTCATCAGGATAGTCCTGAAATTCCAGTTGCGGCGACGTAACACTGAATTCAACCCTGTCTTTATCATCCGTATCTGTGTCATCAATCCCAGGCCACTGCTTCATAAATGTAGCGTAAGTCCTCCTCTCCATGTACGGCTTCTGGACCAGGATGAACGTCCGAATCCGTCCGTCGCCTTCGAGCAATCCTCGCCGACGTAACAAGTCGTGAGTAAAACGCACGTTCTCTCCCGTGTTTGTCGACCGCGGCTCGACGATGATGGCTTCCTCGGGCACGCCTTTGGCCCGCGCGATGTCGGCGAAGACCTCGGCCTCGGGCTTGGTAAAGCGGTTTTCGGTCAGCTTCCCCGACCCGCCCGAAAAGATGAGGTACCGCCCGTAGCCGTCGAGGTGGAGCTGTGCGGCCCGGTGCGCGACACGGACGTCCAGGCTGCAGAGGCAGAAGACGGCGTCTGCGCTGGCGGGGAGGGGCATGTGGGTGCGGTGGTAATTGTAGACAAGCTCCGCGTCTCGTGTTATCTGAGCCTCGGGCCCGGACTTGTTCTCCATCGTCTTCTAATTCAGCTTCAGGGCTGGCTCGGGAGAGGCTGATTGGTCTGGTCCAGCTTTCGCGGCAGACCCTGAGCGATTCAGAAGTCACTTGTACCAGACCAACAGGATCACCTCTTGAGCGCCCGCAGAAACGGATCAGAACGGGCGCTCCCCCTAGCCCTAACCCTTCAATCGATTGAAATTATTTACTGATATACGTACCTTTCTAAAGTCTGCCACGCATTGCTTACGCCAACCCGACTTGATAATTCCATTCCCTTAAGCACTTTTAGTATCGGAAACTGACACGCATGTGTGAGATTTTGGACTCACACTCCATGAGACGCGAGGATTCTGTGAGAGGCTGCGTGACTCGTGAACCGGACAAAGGATCTCCTACTAGTGCTAGTGACGGAGGGCTTTCGAGCGTCGACTGGCTTCTGGCAGGACACATGACACTTCCAACGACTCATGGCCGAACATATCAACCAGGCCCGTCATACGTGACAAAGATGTTGGGTGGTTGGCTATAT
Organism: Diaporthe ilicicola; assembly: GCA_023242295.1. Taxonomy (NCBI): domain Eukaryota; kingdom Fungi; phylum Ascomycota; class Sordariomycetes; order Diaporthales; family Diaporthaceae; genus Diaporthe; species Diaporthe ilicicola. The sequence continues at coordinate 59,548 of JALPVH010000170.1, read as the reverse complement.
GTCATAATATGTCCCAAGAAAATGACGGAGATTATTCACTTGCTAGTAGTCCGAGTCCACGAAAGCAGTACCCCTGCCCAAGTGCAGGGATCCAAAAAGGAGCACCGATTTCGTCAGTGGCTGGCACTACCGGCAATTCATCAAGGAGCTTACAACAACAACTCCCCCCGTCGAGGGAAAACGGAAACATAATGTGCCCCTCGGGCCGGTCACGATTAAGCTCATATCGGAAAGTTTCAATGAAAGGGCTCATCTGAACATTCTTCTCTTGGTATTCTAGAAACTCGCAAGAAGCTCGAACCTTATCCCGTTTGATTGCTTTTCAAGGTTCCACTAGTCGCGGCTGACACATCCGAGGAGAGAGGGGAATGTTACTTCAGGTCGTATCTTGCTTCAATATATGTTATGGATCTCCTGGCTATACCCTCCTCGAATCTTGGGACCACAATATTTCGGCTCGACGAGTCTACGATAGGACTCTAAAATTCCAGTGTCACTTAATTGGCGCTGTAAGATGTGGGATACTCGAGTATGGAACCCAATCGCATTTAAAGGCCTAGATGCACACACTATGCTGAAATCGCCGGGCTCAGAATTTCGCCAGTCAACCCTGGCTGACGCGCTGACGTGGTACTGATGCGTTTCAGTAAGATATTATCCAGAAGCTCTTGGAAGGCTTGCAGCGTCGGCAGGTCGGTAGATCCACGTCGATCACCACGGACCCGAGCGCCCGCCACTTGAAACTTCAGCAGCAACAGGAATATTGCGAAAGAGGACGAATTCGCTGCATTTACAAGAATAAATTGCACTGAAGCTTGTCAAAAGGCCCTAATAAGGGAAAGGAAGATTAGGATTTTCTCCGACGCGACTGCGCGAACTGTCTAGGTCCGCCAGAATGTTTCAAATCCCACTAGGACTGTCACCCAGGCACCTCTTCTGGTTGGCTGGCGCGCGGGGCTCACCCGGACGGGATATCAGGGTGCAGGGATGAGGGCGTGAGCGCACCCCGTCTCACTGATTTATTTCCTGTTTAGTGTGTAATAGCCCTCTCTTTCGCGGTATTTCCCCGGGTGTCCGTTTCCCATTTCGAGGTGGGATACAACCGCAGCCCCGGCCTGGTCCTTGTTTTATTGAACGGATAAGGACTGCCGAGGGGCTGGAACTTGGCTCTTGAACTACGTACAGCCTGTTCATGCTTCGCTAGTTCTCGAGAATGTTTTCTCTTCGATCCGAGTAGCTTTCGGCGTTTCGTCTGTTGGTCTCCAGCCCTTTTCGCCGTCGACGCGGCCGGAAGCAGACCTTGGGACGAACCTGTCGCCAGCTTCGGCCACCCAGAAACGCCCACAGACCGCCGTGGTCCATGAGAAACCGTCGTCAACATGGCCTTCTTGGTGTCTCGACAAGAGACACAGGCTGATGTTTATCAGCTGGCGCCCCTCACCCCGGAAGGACTTGGCTTTGCCGTAGAAGCCGTCGCAATCGCCCTTGGTATCGCCAGCCTCATCGTCATTTCGCTCCGAGTCTACGCACGACTTGCCTTGTCTGGATTATTGAGCAGATCTTCGGGTCTGGACGACACCCTGGCTGTAATCGGGACTGTGAGCTCCCTATTCCCAGCCGCCGATGGCCCCACTCAAGGGGACCATCTCAGTATGATAGACTATTTGATACTGACCACGTGAATGCGAAACAGCTTTCATTCATTGCTTCGGTTGTGTTCGCTGCACTCGCCACTCGATACGGGCTCGGGGCTCGGGATGTCGACTTGCCCTCTCCGCTTTATCGAATACGAGCCGTCGAATACGTGATCTACTGGGAGGTTGCATACCTCATTTCGTCCAACTTCACCAAGTGTGCTATCGGATTGAGCTGCATGCGACTGGATTCGCGAAAACGATTTATCTTTCCAGTGTCTATCAACATGTCGATCATAGTGATCCTTACTATCTTGGCTCTGGTATACATCTTTGCAACATGTCGTCCACTATCAGCGACGTGGAATCCCTCCTTGTAAGCTTGAGCCCTTCCAGACCTTCACGACGAGAATGGAAGCGAAGTTCAGGAGCAACTGGAGGTGGCCGTATGGACCCGTGAGACTGATTGAAATAGGGGCACATGTCAGAAAATACTGGGACAGACGACGGTCAATTATATCGTCTTCGTGGTCCAGATGGCGACTGACTGGATCTCCGTCATAATTCCTTTCTTTATCATGGCTGGGACGCAGATGGGACACGGCCAGAAAGGATTAATCGCATGCATCCTCGGGCTGGGGATTCTCGCAAGCGCTGCTGCTTCCGTCCGGGTGCCTTTCCTCAAGTATTACGACACCGCTCAATACCCGGAAGACTTCTTGTGTAAGTTGAAGACCCTGATCCTGTCTCGTATCGAATATCTGGATTAATCATATTGCGCTTATCTAGATCATCTCGGTGTGATCAATCTTTGTTCAAATATCGAATGCGGCCTTGGAGTCATCGGGTGCTCGTTACCTCATCTTCGCAAATTCTTCAACTTCTGTCGTGATCCGTTTCATGACGGGCAGTACAGCTACTCTGGCGAAGTAAGTGAGAGGCCGCTCCATTCCTGCTCGCTTTTGTCACTTGAAAACCTCGAAAGGACTCTCAGTCCAAGAGTCAAATGTTCAAGTTGCGGACTTGCTTGACTCTGTTTTCAATACAATACAATACAGTACTCCTCTGGTGGTGTATAATTTGACTGACATCTTCGTGATAGAGAGGGAATATTCTGAGAAGCAAACCTTCTACCATAAGGCTTGATTTGTTGAACAGGCACATTGGTGTTTACCACGCATCGGCTTCTCGAGCTTCGCGTGGACGGGACCTTGACGAATTTGCCGACACTACAAGTCTCAAGGGAATAATAAGGAGGACAGAAGTCCGTATAGTGTCGTCATCATGAGCATTGTTGCAGTGCTTGATGGCGTGGTTTCAATGTTTGCCGCCTGAGAACGAGATAATGTCTATAACTAGAAACGCGCAGTGATTTTGTACTGGAATCATCACTGAGGCGTAAAATTAAAAATTTAAAAAAAAAATCGAATTATGTGCCACTTGCACGGGACTGTGTGCAGGTGGTCATGGGACCATGCATGACTGAGGTGCTACGAATTTGGGGCAGCGTTCTGGTGATGTTCCGATGTCTAGAGAGGTTCAAAAAAAGAAGGGAAGCACAGCGTAAACAATATAACCTTTCATCTTCACACCCTGCATACACTGTTGGAACAACACAGCCACGTACAAAAAATGCGCAACGTCATTACGGTGCTCCTTGTGGCTTGATTACCTTCCGTGCAGTAGGCGATTCGGAATTAATTCGTACAGGTGCCGTGGGCCCATCCCGCAGAGTGGGCTCACGGCTACTCTGATTCATCACGTACCCTATGGTAGATCCTGTGGCCGCGGAGCGGACATTAGAAGCAAAGCTCGTGGGTATTAAAGAATAAATCTTCTTCCTATCTTGAAATATTAAAGCAAAGATAAAATGTGTGAGCTAAATCAAGCAAGGACAGCTAGGCTGTGACAACTTTCCCACGACGCCCACTTGTAACTTGAATCCTCTCTAAATTGAAAGCCATGTAAGGAGGTTGCCACACTCGTGCAATCTGAGTTCTGCTTAGCAATCGCCTATATCTTGCCTAGGGGTGACTGGAATTTAGCGTCTTAATGTCAAGTCGACAACGCCGGGGTCTCATCCCTAAGTCGACATTGGATGTACCATCTAGGTATCTTGTAACGCGGACCAGTGGAGATGAGATGTAGTCCTCCTAGCTGCTCGCTTCTACCTGCCTTGAGATGTCTAATCACATGCATGTCGAATCGCCGGTGACTCAATTGGAGAGGGCTGACGAGAGCAAGAAATGTCTCTGACACCTCTTACGTACTCAAAATGAAACTTAAGCTGTGAATGGTTGCCCTCGACAGAAGACGACAGCATTAGTAGTCCCACACTACTGGCATCAGTCATTCCCACATGCGGTTTTTGTTTAAAACACAAATCGCTCACCAGAAGCACACGCAACTAATGCTGAAACCCTCCAACAAATAAGACTGAAAACAGGAAGCATCGAGATTGAGATATTAAAGTGCAACTCGAATGTAGGAGACATCGACACACCAAGACTTGGTAGTTAAACGCGGTGATAGCATGTTTGTTTGGGTTCCTCTAAGTCTTGTTACACAATTATCTAGAATGTTTATGTTTCTACTGCGGCACTCATCGAACGATTGTTGATGAAAGTTATTCGGATCCAGACTTGTGCAACAATCCTGTCAACACGGCTCCTAGTGTCTGTTATCTTGGAAATCGCGGGTGGAGGTGGATCCCGCTAGTTAAGCTCAGTCTGTAGTTGCGAATTAGGGCAGAGAACATGAGACTTCAACCGTGCAGTCATCACAAATTCGAGACATCTCATAGCTTCGGGCTCATTTCTCCGCTGAAAATCCCTCTCAATTGTTAAGGCCACTATGACATCGAGTGTTGTTCAGCAAGTCATAACTCCAAGTACATTTACAGGATTATCCTGACATGAGTGTTTGATTTATAACAAGTACCATGTAGGGCTCAAGATGTCTCGATGATGTTCATTCGTCTTCCTACTTGAATACTTAAGTATTCATGGAACCCAACTTGCGTGAATGGCTGAGATTTTAATCAACTCTCTCTCGCAAAGTCACTCGTCGGCCGGACTCATTGAAACAAACTCTTCTATCACCATTTCATTTGTAGTATTCAATCCAAGAATATTGAAACGCCATGGCGTTCCCCTTCCGTTTATGCCTTGCATTAATGGGGCTCTTGTCTCTTCTCCCTCCAGCTACCTCTCGAGTTCTTGAGCGACAGCAAAGTGCCAACTCCATCGGAGCCTTGGGCGATGCGATTCCCAATCAAGGAACTGGCGTGCCGACCAGCTCTTCTACTGATCTTGAGAACATCGGTACTGATCCTAGTTCAAAATCTCCCATTGTCAGAACAGCAGGGACGGATATTGTTGTCGAAGCGACTTCAGGGCAGCAATTCTTCATCAGCCTTGAAAACTCCGTGGAGACCCTCGGAGACGATGCCGAAGTGGCCACCAGCCCTGCAGTGAACTGGGTCTCGCTGGATCATAAGGAGAAGGCAATCACTGGTCTCGTGCCCACCAACTACCCAGCAGGCCGTGTCGCGATAAGCCTCACAGTGCGACTTACCGTCGCTGGAAGCGTTGTTGAAATCGGATTCTCTTTTGTCCTCGATATTCATCAGCCTGAAAGCATCAGCATCAGTACCGCGAATACCATTCCAACTTCCACAGCAGGGTCCATAAGTTCAGGCATTTCTCTCCTACCGACAACACCCACGACAACTGCCTCGTCTCCTGCGACCACGACCAGCGCCATATTCTTGCCTACCGCCACTGCTGGCCAGTTATATGTTGCGGACCCTTTGCTGCGCAATGATAGCGACAGAGTGAACTCTCTTTACGCCTCTCCGGCCTCCCCTTGGCTTGGACTTCACTATTTTGGGATACAGAGACGGGTTTTATATGGCTTAGTTCCTTCTGACTTACCAAACACCACGGTTTCCATCGACATTACCGCTACGACGCCCAGCGGGGAGTTTTACAACGTGACACGAATCATTCCAATCCGTGACGCGTCTGGTGCCTCAACGACGACCACGTCGACAGCCTCAAGGACAATTCAAACATCTTTGCCGACTACAACCGTGACCCAAGGGCAGTCCTTCGGTATCGGATTTGATCCCTTCTACAGGTACTCGCCCGGGGATATCGTCAACCTGGCTTCAACGGATCCGCCGGTAGATTGGATCCGTCTCGACCAACCCCCACCGTTCAGAGCGCAAGGACTTCTTGGGGATGTGCCTGCAACACAGCCTCCAGGTCCCATCGCGGTCACGCTTTCGATCTATGGACGAGGTCCAGTTGTCCAAGGAACGTACACCATCACATTCACCATCGTTGTAGTCGCCGCTACCACAAATACGCCCCCGTAGCTCCGCTGCCGTACGCGACGACCCATTCAGAGTCAATTGTTCGACATTGACGTTTCGCATTTGATGTGTGGGATTCCGCGCAATCTTTTCGCTGGTGGGATTAAAATCTCCCTTGGGCACCCTGGGATCCCGGCATGCAGTGAACGGTCTTCCGTTGTAAACGCAATCAGGCCAGAAAATTGCTTGCTGGCTCCAGCTACAAATGGGTTCAAAGAAGACGTAGCAAAGCTAGTAAAACACTTTCTTCGGGCGTTTTCTTTCCAAATGAGCAGGTGCAGTGCCAAATCTAGAGAATTGTATGCTTGCCTTTAATTCTTTGGAATCAGTGTGCGCTTTTGGGATGTACAGAGCGGCAGAGACAGCTGCAAATTCAGTTTGGCCTGACAATTGGGCAGCCGAAGTCTTTCCCTTGGATTTACAACCATCGCCGTTGCCTTCCCGTCTCCTGGCCGCCAGAAAGCTCGCAGGGTAACTACTGCAGCTCAAGGATGGCAGCGACAGGAAACAGGCTTCAATTGGCCCTTGCGGAAATATGATCGACCCGGATCCGCGTTAGGAGGGGCGGGCCGACGTGGGCGGCCCGGGTGATCTTGGGCCAGGTGGGGGGGTAACCACTGGATGAGGCAGATGGGGGGTGAGTAGGCCTGGAATCAGTTCAATCAGTAAATTCGGGCACACCAATTCCACAGGTTCCGTGTAGTGTGGTATCGGAGCACCCCTCACGGCTTCAAAAAAATTTCCATGCTGAGGCGGCTAAGACTTTGACCGACGAGGTCGATGCAGACTAGTGGTCTAGGTGGCAAAGATATGCCGGGGGCCTGTGTCCGCACCACCCTATCACATACCTCGAGCCATCTGAGCGGAGTGGCCGGATGCTGAGGGGCGGTTTGAACACCCCCTGTGAGGTTTGAAGTTGCCGATGGAGTGAAAATTCGAAGATCCTTATTAGCTAGATGCCCGGTCTCGGTCACCGGAGCATACAGAACTATCAGGCAGGCCCGGTGCCCAGTTTGATCTAGGGCTTTTATCGTCAAGGGGTTCAGAAGGCTTTGAGAGGTTTCAAGGCCCGCGTCTAAAAGTAAAATGCTTGCTGTACTGAAAGGTGCAATTTGTCAGTCAGTGCAAGACGGCCTGTCGCATCCAAGTTACATGGGGGTTTCTTGGATCAAGTATCTATGCAATGGGTACCGTTATTTTAGAATTCAATCAACCAATCTTGTATGTGGGCTTCACACAGATGAGGGAAATTTCATGGCCAAGAACGTTCTCGATATGCAGTACAGATAACTCTAAGATGGGGGAAAAAACAAGATTGTGACAATTAGTCACGGGGCTTGGGATGAGGAGCATGGCTTGATGGCGAGAGCGAAACCCAAGGCACATTTTGCTGAATGGGACGAGAAGGTCATAATGAATTGTAGCATGTAGGGTTTCATGATTCTGTGCAAGCACAGGCCTGACAGGCAGGTATCTGCTATGGGTGGGTTTGTAGTCTCGATGATTCAGTACGGCAAGACACACTGCAAGCCATACCTACTACGGCTCTGTGCTTGCTGATCGAAATTCTAGTTCTGAGTTCTCATGTAACTCCACAGCAGCGTGGGTTGCAAGCATGCTGTTTCGTGAGGCAAATTCCCGGGTTTCGATCATGTGCTAGGACCATACAGAGCCATGTCACGAAACTAGGTGCCGCCTCTGCGCCACTCCTCAGCGAATCGAGGGGCTAGGCATTAACAGACACCGATAACATGAACATGAACCGGCGCTACGCCCTACGTTTGATGTCTGGTGAGGCAGAGCAAGAATTGTGGCCGCGGTGATTCGCTGAGCCGTCCGGCCACTTGGGATCGGATGTGCGCGGCCCAACGGACTGTACAGTTCAAACTTACTAATTCGCAGAATTTCGGATCAAAACGGCTGCGACGCGAGCGAGATCGTCTGAACGGCATTCTGATTCTTGGGCTGTTAAGGACTAGGGACGATTTTCACTGGGTTCCCTGCCGGCGAGCCGATGCATGGCCCGTGTGCACGTTTCCCGGTTTCACAACTCTAACTAGACCTCATGGGATGAATATGGGCTTGATCGAATGGTGTGACGTTTTGGTTTTCGGGAATTGCCAAGACATAGGTAACAAACGTCTTTCACGCATAGCTGTGAGATGGCAGTCCAGTCCTTGAGCCAAGAACTGCCAGAAGAATAAATAATCATCCAGCCCGGCACCGTGCACCATTGTCCACCTCTTCACGATACATTTATCCATCCAAAAGAAAAATAATCTTACACATCAGTCTCTGAGAGACAAGCTTTCCACAAGGTCACCTACACCTAAATCACACAAACGACCTCCAGCCAACATGAAGTTCATCACCGCCGCCATCTGGTTCCTCGCCACCAGTGCCGTCGCACTGCAAGATCCGCGTGGGCCTGCCGAAGAACTCTTGCCACGAGCTGCGACCGGAGCTGGGGCCGCCAAGGCAACAGGCGCAGCGGCCGCGGCACCAGCGAAGGCATCGGCCGCTAAGGCGTCGGGCGCAAAGGCTTCGGGCGCAAAGGCTTCGGGCGCAAAGGCATCTGGCGCAAAGGCATCCAAGGCAGGTGCCGCTGGTGCTAAGTCGACGGGGGCTGCCGACGGAGCTGCCAAAGGAAAGGGCAAGGGCAAGGCAGACGCCAAGGGAAAGGGAGACGCCAAGGGAAAGGGAGACGCCAAGGGAAAGAAGGGAAAGAAGGCGAAGGCCAACTAAACTCCCTTTTGTTGTGAGATTGGGTTTGAGTAATATCGGTATGATATCACGGGTGGCTGGCGCGGAGACTGTGTCAATTTTCCGAGGTTATTAGAATTCTCTCCGGTACGACTGCGGCTTCACTGGCGTTAGGGATGTCTAGTAATGGTAATCCTGAGGAGTGGAACAGATGTGTAGCGAGGTCTCTGTGCGTGCTAGTCATGCACAAGTCACCAGCGTTGTGTATATATATTCAGAAAGAGGGATAGGAATAGTCTGTGTCCATATTCATCAGAGGCCTAGATACTAAAAACGATCATCGAGATACCATAATCGAGGAACGTGCTTGAGGTCGTATTTTATGGCAGATTACGGATGCAAATTCGCGATGTGCTTAGGCGCAAAAGAATGGGCCTGGAAGTTAGCGGATATATTGGACTCCTGGCCGTTCTGCTTATAAGAAGGGAACAGGTTGGCTCCCTTGGGCAGCAAGAAAGCCTCAACAAATGATACATTGTTTCTCTAAGGTGCCTTCATACACAGCACAAAGCTCAATAGCAGCGCGACCCACCTGTTCCTGTAACCTTTTCACAACTTGACAAGAGCTCCTCCACATCATTGCGGCTCAACACCAACGTGCGTCCTACTTACTACAGCACAAATCACACATTTTCCGATAGCTGCGAGATAGAGCAAATACTGCTACTCAAGTCTGGAAGTTTGAGAAGAAAAAAAAGTCTTGTCGTTTCTGGGGTGACTACAGAGGAGGCCAGGTTTATGCTGTACAAACCCGCTGGACGACAACTTAAGCTTCCGCTTGAACTTCCTTAAACCACTTGCTTACACTATTGTACAGTATTCTTTTTCCCCCTTTCACTTTTTGTTTTGCAAAACATGTCCCCAAGTTGGATCTGTTCGTTTTGAGCAGAGGTACAGTATCGATTGATTACTTCCCAGCAAGGTACCAGCTTGAGATTGGGACTGCTGCAAAATCGGTCGACCCACAACTTATACCCACACACACTATAATCACATGATCGGCCTTCTTCCAAGCCTTATTAGTCAACAACATCAGTGTGTTCAAGAGTGACCACAGTATTTCAGAGTATGACTTTTTTTGCTGACTTGTCCCAAATAAGGAACATGCCGTGCGGTGACTAAATGCCTCCCCGATCCAGGATTACTGCCCGTCTAGCGCCGGCCAGAAATCGGGGACACCGCGAGAGCGCGAGGTCAGCGCGGGGCAGCTTGTTCAAAGTTCAGCGTTCCGGCTGGGGGGCCTAATTTCCTCCGCTCTGCCAAGGCTTCGAGGAATGGAGTCCACTGTGGAGGGGCGAGTCAGGCGTTCATGCTGGGTAAGCCTGCCAGTTCCCGCACCTCGAACCATTTATTGGGCGTCTGTGATGACACAAAAGATTTTTCTCTTCTACACAGTACAACAATAATGTATGCAGCAAGAGCTGACACCCGGGTAAGCGACAGAATTAGAGTCCTGGCCTGCATTTAGCTCCACTACTTCGCAGCGAGCAAAAAAGAGGCCGATATTTAGCCATGGTGGCTGGCTGCACAGTGACACTGGGGAGGCCTGTTCGTGGGGAGACAGCACCCCATCACTCCCCACATTTTCGGCATTCCAGAACTGGAGGAACCAGGGCAGGCCAGGCAGGGGAGCCCCAGACCTCACGAGGGGGTGGGTCTGGAGAGGGCAATCTGGGGCTGAGTGGATTTTTTTTTGTCAAGCTCACCCCACGATCTCCGCGAAAAGCAAACCTGCCAATCGTTCCTGTTTGCGGCGCTTTGGCGATACCTGTACGCTTTGAAACAACCATAAATCCACAGCGAGCACTTTCAACCAAGTGCTTGGATATTTCCTTCTCGTCAATCACAAATCAACCAATTCCTCCCCAAAGAAAAGGTTCAAACTTGTGCATGGGCGAGGTAGATCACCTGACGGCATCGACTGTTGACGATCCAGGCGGAGAAATACACAGGTACTCACTCGCTTGCCCAGACTCGGTAAGAATGTGGGCTCCTATATCACGGAGCCCCATCATCTCGGCCCCTTTACGGCGCCACGAAAAACCATGCTGACGGTTCCAAGGCTCGATCCCCGGACTTCTTCCACCCTCTGCTGTTGCATGACGACATCTGACATGCCACTGGGAATGCCGATGTCCCGCCGTTGCAATTGCAACTCTCTAGATTGCTCCGAGCATCTGTCAGATGTGATCGTGAATCAAATCTGGTCACCAACCTTTGGGTAACAAGGTTGTTGACATGCAGCTCAGCACTCGCGTCCGGGCATGTGTGCCTCCCAGCCGCAGCTGTCCCTGTCCTGCCAGCCTGCGGAGTTTACAGTGTCCAGCCGGCCATCCCATAGATGCTGATTCAGGAACCAACGAGAGGGGGAAAGCCTCCCGGCCAGGCATATCCCAAGGTCTGCCGGTGATTCAACCCGAACAGTACAATGCCCAGGCGCTCCCGGGGGACCCACCCCCATCCCAGACCATTGGGTCTCTCCCCCACAGAAACTAAGGAATAAACATCGGGCGAGCGTTCGCCTCGTTCGGTCACCTCTTGACCGCGTACGCCCACTCCACCCCAATATCGAGTGACCTTGGATCACTATCGCTAGTCTTCGGCCCTTTTTCGACCCCCATCTGGGCACACATCAGGGACATCCACAGCAGCACAGCTGATCGCTGTCGGTTTTTTTTGGTTTTTTTCTTCTTCTTTTTTCCCCTTCGACTGTGTGGGGCCCCGAGCAACGCCCGCACGCAAGGTCTGTTCTTCGACAAAGATGTCACGCAGACGCCAGAACCTGGTTTGCCGGCCAAAGCAGCCGAGGCCGCTTCCGCCCCCGTGGGCTCTTCGGAAGATGGGGAGGTTCATGATCGTGACCGCTTCCTATAAAGACGCAGAGATCTCCCCGCGCTGCATGAGTTTGTTCTCGTAGCTCCTCAGCGCGACCAGTTGTCCTAAGCTCGCCATCAACCCAAGCATAATGGCCTCGTCTCTGTTGCTGTCAGCAGCTCTGCTGCTACCCGCAGTCCGTGGGCAGTTCTCACATGTTCAGCCCTTGAACACCACCATCCTCGGCCAGTATGGCCATGTGGAGCCCACCTACCCTTCACGTGAGTCCTTGATAACTTCCACGACGTCTGACCCTGCTAACCGGTCTGTGCAGCAAATGCCACTGGTGCGGGTGGCTGGGAAGACGCCCTGGCTAAGGCTAAGGCCTTCACTGCCGAGCTCACCATCGAGGAGAAGGCCAAGATGGTGACTGGCACTCCTGGACCTTGTGTTGGCAACATCGTTGGCGTCCCTCGTCTTGGCTTCCCTGGCCTCTGCCTCCAGGATGGTCCTCTGGCCATCCGTATGGCAGACTACGCCAGCGTCTTCTCTACTGGCGTTTCTGTTGCTGCTTCTTGGGACAAGGACGTCCTCTACGAGCGAGGTTATGCCATGGGACAGGAGTTCAGGGGCAAGGGTGCCCACGTCTTCCTTGGGTAAGCATGCTCTCAACTCGCATTACCTGACTTGGTGACTTGGATTGAAGACTGACACAATGCTCAGACCCGTCGCCTCTCCCATGGGACGTTCCGCTTACTCCGGACGCAACTGGGAAGGATTCTCCCCTGACCCATACCTGTCCGGCGTTGCGATGGAGCAGACTATTATCGCTGTGCAAGACACGGGTGTCCAAGCCTGTGCCAAGCACTTCATCGCCAACGAGCAGGAGACACAGCGCAACCCGACCTGGAACCCGAACGGCACAGTCACCGATGTCCTCCAGGAGGCCCTCTCGTCCAACCTCGACGACCGGACTCTTCACGAGCAGTACCTGTGGCCCTTTGCCAACGCGGTCCATGGAAAGGTGGCCAGCGTGATGTGCTCATACCAACGCATTAATGGCACCTACGCCTGCCAGCACAGCCACCTGCAGAACGGTATCCTCAAGGGCGAGCTCGGCTTCCAGGGCTACATCATGTCCGACTGGGGCGCCACCCACTCTGGTCTTTCCAGCATCGAAGGTGGTCTTGACATGAACATGCCCGGTGACCTCGGCAACTATGGTATGATCTGGGGCAGCGGCAGCTTCTTCGGACCCAACGTCACCGCCGCGGTCAACAACGGTACCTTGGACGTCACCCGTGTCGACGATATGATCGTCCGTATCATGACCCCTTACTACCTCCTCAACCAGGACTCGGAGGACTTCCCCACTATCGACCCCTCCGGCGGCTACCTCAACAACTTCTCCCCCATGTCGAGCTGGAGGGAGGAGTTCAACCTGACGGGCCCGTCCAGCCGTGACGTCCGTGGCAACCACAGCGCGCTCATCCGCAAGCACGGCGCGGCCGGCACCGTCCTCCTCAAGAACGAGGGTGCCCTGCCCCTCAAGGCGCCCAAGAACATCGTCGTCTTCGGCAACGACGCCGGCGACGTGACCAACGGCCTGTACGGCGACAACACCGAGGAGTACGGCACCCTCTTCGCGGGCGGCGGCTCCGGGACCGGCCGCGCCACCTACATCGTCAGCCCCCTCGAGGCCATCAAGGCGCGCGCGGCCCAGGACGGCGGGCTGGTGCAGTACTACCTCAACAACACCTTCGTCATCAACAACCTGAAACCCTCGATCTCGGAGGAGGCTGACTCGATGGCCCCCGTGCTGCTGATCCACGAGAACACCGACGTGTGCATCGTGCTCGTCAAGACGTGGGCCGAGGAGGCCCTCGACCGCACCACCTTCTCCCTGGACTACAAGGGCGCCGAGCTCGTCGACACGGTCGCGGCCAGGTGCAACAACACCGTCGTCGTCAGCCACTCGTCGGGCATCAACATGCTGCCCTTTGCCGACCACCCCAACGTCACCGCCATCCTGGCCGCGCACTACCCTGGCCAGGAGACGGGCAACTCGCTCGTCGACATCCTGTACGGCGTCGTCAACCCCTCGGGCCACCTGCCCTACACCATCGCCCTCAACGAGACCGACTACAACGCGCCCGTCACCACCTCGGTGCAGACCGACGGCGCCGACGACTGGCAGTCGTACTTTGACGAGAAGCTCGAGGTCGACTACAGGTACTTTGACGCCAACAACATCAGCGTGCGCTACGAGTTCGGCTTTGGCCTCAGCTACACCACCTTCGAGCTGGCCGAAATCGCCGCCGAGCCGACCGCCACCAACATCACCTCGCGGCCCGAGGACAACGAGATCCAGCCCGGCGGCAACCCCGCCCTGTGGGAGACCGTCTACAACGTCACCGTCGCCGTCAGCAACACCGGCGACGTCGAGGGCTCCGCCGTGCCCCAGCTGTACGTCTCCTTCCCCTCGGACAACGCCGCCCTGGCTGGCACCCCGCCCAGGCAGCTGCGTGGCTTCGAGAAGGTGCCCCTGGCCGTCGGCGAGACCAAGACTGTCGGCTTCGAGCTGATGAGGAGGGATCTGAGCTACTGGGACGTTGTCGGCCAGGAGTGGCTGATTCCTGAGGGCGAGTTCACCCTCAGCGTTGGCTTCAGCAGCCGTGACCTGAGGCTCACTGCGAACATTACGCCTATCTCGGCTTAATTAATGTTAGCACGGAGGGGGAGTTGTCAGTAATGAGACCATGATAGCATGTCTGTACATATTAATGGATGTAATCACCACGACCTACAAAGCGCCCGAGATTTATGAAAGTGATTTGTTCCTGTTGAAAGGAATCATCGCAAGCTACTCGATGCAAGTCTGTGTCGGCATGATTGGACGAGGCTTGAGCAAGCCAATTTGCGACCGATCAAGTTGGGAAAAAATCGCAATAGCTTCCCTGATCTCTGTCCAACCGTCCCCGCCTGCTGGCATATGGTCATCTCAAGTTTGGCTTTGATGATCTGTTCCTCTAGCAGTCGTCTTTGACGCGTGTCAGTAAATAAGCAAGGATTTGCGGTCTGACACGAATACGTATGCTCAGGTCCATACATAGCCTCGTAAATGAGGCCAAGAGCCGTCCATGCATCTCCTTCTCCGCCTTCCTTGAGGACGAAATCGGGGTCCGCGCCACGCTGCAAAAGATCGGAAGCCATTGATAGATCTCCTCGTAAACAAGCCATAGCGAATACTGTCCAGTCACCGTCGCCGGAGTTGCAAGTCGCAGTTAGGTCCGCGCACAGGTCAATGTACTTCTCCACAAGGGCGTGGTCTCTCCGATAACAAGCAAGATGAAGTGAAGTGAGCCCCCACTGACCTTTCGTATTGATGTCGACTCGCTTGCCACCAAGAAGATAGTCAATGATGGAATGGACGCCTGAAAGGGTTGCTGTCTGAAGCGCATTCCATGGGCCTGCTTTGCAAGGGCAGGTCTCCTGAGGATCAGCACCTCGGCTGAGCAAGAGCATTGCTGTAGAGTCGTGTCTGCGACAGATGGCGACGTGCAGCGGTGTCCACCAAAAGCCGAACTCATCATGCATGTTACGAAGCAAATCTCGTGCATGTTATAGTCCGAATCACCACTGGGAGTCAAGCTTTGGTACCTACTAAGGAGGTAGACCCAAGGCAACATCGTTTTCGCCGTCTGCGCAGGCACACAAGCCCTTACTTGGCCTCTCAATGTTGGCTCCGTGGTCAAGCAGAAAGGCGACCATGCTGTCAAGTTGATTCATAGCCGCAAATGCCAGTGGGGTGAATACGGTGTCAGGATGCCAGTCGTCTCGCCCCGCGGGGGGGGGGGGGTTAGAACATGTCCGGCTGATACCAGTGAGCCGAATCCGACTCATTCCTCATGCAAGCCCGAGACATCTCGCGGCTATCGATGTCAGCGCCATTTTCCAAGAACCTCCTGATGGTGGTAAATCGCTTGCGTCGAACGGCCCATAGTACTGTATTGATTTTTGTCAGACAAGGGCTAGCAAGCTAGGCGATGCCAATTTCAGACGGCGCGACTTACTTGCTACGCCATTCTCCTCTCTTAGATGCTTCTTGTGAAGGAGGGAATTGGTAACCGAGTGGTTCCTTCGATTGGTGGCTGCGAGTGTAGCGAGATCAAGGGTCGACAGGTTAGGGCTCTTTACCACCAGCTCGAAATTTCCAGTGGGCACTGTTTTTGCAAACCGAAGATGGCAAGAGGTGCACACTGCTTCCACACAGGCTCTCGCAACCACTCTGGGAAGGCGCGCAAAACGCGTCCACAGTCAGTGGGCACAAATGACCGTTTCATGAAGCATTCACTGGCACTGACGTTTTCAAGACGGTGTCCATCTTTCAGACGCTGTAGCGGTACGCTTCTCGACACTTGCTCTTCTGTCATTGAGTGAGGGCCAGAGCCCGTCGCAAGATGCATGATTGCTTCATCTAATGCGTCCTAGATCTCCAGCTTTCCTTTTTTTTTTTCTTCTTCTTCTTTTTGTGTGTGTGTGTGTGTGTGTGTGTGTGTGTGTGTGTTCAGAATCTGTCTTCTGATAAACTATTTCCCCCGCAACGACAATCAAGCTTTTCAGACGAGTCTTCGTTCTTCTTGATCTGTGCGGTCCTGCACATGCTGCTTCCTCTTGGTGATAAGACCGACATATTCGGTCGCCGCGCGTCACCTCGGCCTTCCGAGCCAAGGTATTCCAATGAGGTCTTTAATATCCAGGTGGTGCGACAATCCTCTGCACTGCTACATTCCCCCGTGGTGCTCCCGATTCGCTCGATTCTCGCAACCAAACTTCCGCCATGCAAGTCATCGCTATCACAGGTCGCCTCGAATTGACAAGGGGTTCGCCCTCCATTCGGATTATTCCTCCCTTCCGAGGCAGAGGAACGGTTTCGCTGCCCCACCTTTTTTGTTCTATGGCAGAGCTTCTGGCCCGCTTAATCCGGCTAAAAAGAACGATGATGACTGCAGGCAATAGGCCAGCGGGTGGTTGCAGCCAGGCACGGCCCATCCATACCACATCAGCCTTTTGTGGCAGGTCACTCAAAAACGTGCATACCTAGGTACCATCGAAATTGAATTCCCGCCAGTCTGGCTAGGCGTCGTGGCGAGCGTCGTGGCCCAGAAGTGCGGCCCAAACACCAAGGCTCCCAGGGTATGGCGCTGCCAAGGCGTGATACCTAGGTAGCGAGGCCCGTCGTCCCATTCCAATTGTCCCTGAGAAGGGACACCACCCTTCGGGTGTTCGGAACGATTGAGGTTGGCTGTCCGCGTGGCATGTCTACATAACACGGAATAAACTGTCACCTGTCAGAAGCGTCACACAAGCCACGCGTGCCTTCTTCAAAAAAAAACTGCAGACATGGGTATCTGGGAGTCTCTGGGCATGTCTTCTTTCCGCCCCTCTGCCCCTTGGCGAGGAACTTCACTTTTTGGTTCCGGGTTGTTCGTTACTCACAAGGGTTGACGTGATGGACAGCTCAAACGCAATGTATCGTACCTCGACGCTCCTACATTCCATCACAGTTGCCATCGATCCCACACCTTTTTGAAGTCTGAGAAAAAAAAGGATCATCCCCTATCCGCCTTCCTATCAGTTGACCCAAGGCACCATAAGGGACCCTTTCAATAACGTGCCTACCTAGAGCGAGTCTTGAAAATGCAGTTTTCTTTCTTCCTTGCCGCTGTTTTGACAGCTACTGCCGCCTGCGAAACCAGTATCCTACTACCATTATACGTCTATCCGACCACTCTGGGGTCTGCTTGGAACAGTGTCTACGATGCCATCGCGTCACATCCATCCATCGAATTCCACATTATCCTCAACCCCGAGTCTGGCCCCGGTGGATCCACTCCCGGCTTCAACACTGACTGGATCACGGCCGTTTCAAAACTCCGGTCCTACTACAACGTCGAGACCTTTGGCTACGTACACGTCGACTACGGGACCAGGCCCGTGGAGGACATCACAGAGGACATCAACGACTGGGACGCATGGAACGACTACTCGGCGGCAGACATCTCCATCGACGGCATCTTCTTCGACGAGACGCCCAACAACCTGGGCGCGGCAGGCGCAAACGACGTCGCCTTCATGAGCCGGCTCGTCGAGGCCGCCGACGTCGGCGAGTTCCACGCCATCTTCAACCTCGGGCAGGCCTCCAACCACACCGAGTACTTTGACCTCGCCGACACGGTCGTCATCTTCGAGAACACGGCCTCGTCCACCAGGGACTCGGTGCTCGGCGACATCGTCTCGGGTGCCGTGCCGAGCAAGTCCGCCATCCTGATCCACCACTTCGACGACAGCGACCTGCCCACGAGCTGGGCGTTGCGGTGGATCACGAACATGGTCGCGAGGGGGCTTAGCAGTTTCGCCATCGTCAATTCTGACTGGGAACATGCGAACTCTGATGATGCGCCACTTGGAATCGATACCCTTGCTGATATGCTCGAGTCAATTCAAGGATAGCTCCCGATGTCGGTTAGGTGGCCAGTTGTTCGTTGGAGCTTCCAGTCCCTTGGATTCGAGGCGTCGGGTGACTGTTGCTCTAAAGTTCAGGGCCTCGATGAGTAGTGACCTCCTTGACAGCTTTTTTGGTGGGTGATGCTTCTGAAAACGGAGGTTGTTGGGTCGTCTTCCAAAATAAAGAGCGCATTGCAGCTACAAGCTCGGGTTGATATCAAAAGAACAAGTCGTCATCAAAAGTTTCACAGGTACTTTGTTGTGTGAAGATACATTCAAGATGCGCGTTGAGATGTCGTCGCCCCATTCACAGGCACCCATTGATCAAGAGTTCCAGTTGACTTTCACCTCAGCCTTACATTGCAATCAATTGCTTGGTCTGAACAATAAGCCAGGCCAAGGAATCACTCAGTCCAATATTACGTACTTGGGGAGCATGGCTAAGATGTTCATTTCAGTTTGCCAAGAAGTTGAGGCGTAACTCAAGGCATGTCATCAATTGATGAGATCGACAAAGGTACCTGGGAGCTTCTAGAAAATTCAATGTTCCACTGTTGTTACACAACCTCCAAACCCTATATTGTTTGTACGCCATGTAGTATGTGACGTCGATGTACTGTATAATTCAATCTTATCTGTCTACCACCGCTTGATAACAATGTCTAATCAAAGTCGACAACGACAATCTACAAGGCATCCGTGCAGCCTCGATCCCTAACTTCTTTCCCATTTTCAAGTCCCCAGGTCGGAAACGGCCAGACATATTGCGTGAGCAAAACATGGGTCACGCTGCTGTGAGCTTTAGTCTGGTCATAGTATAAAATGTTTGTTGGTGCTGTGTCCAGAGAATGTAGGAAAGGTATATATATATGTACAGAAAAATAAAATGTTGCACATGAATATGAACCGTGTCGACCCTCGGGGAGTCTTGCCATCACACTGGCCCGCGCGGTCTCACTCGTTGCTGGCACAATTGGTCGTGAGCTCCGCTGCGTTGGCCATCGCACCAAAGAACATTCGACTCGTCGACTCATCGCCGCAGCAAGGCCATGCCTCCTCTGCGTCTTTTATCTCACGCGCTGTTGTAAACAGCAACATACTCGACAAACATCGTCCCAGCCGGGGCGGTGCTCGCGATGGGCGTCGTGGACCCGTACACCTTGTCGGGGAACGACCCGCCAATGGCGACGTTGAGCAGGACAAAGAAGGAGCCGTGGACGGCGCTGGCCCACGCGGTGGCCTCGACCTGCGTCGACGTCACCTGCCAGTACAGCGTGTCGCCCAGGTACCAGCGGACGGCCTCGTTGGACGAGTCGGTGCGGTCCACCTCGACCGTGTACTGCAGGAAGTTGTCCTGCATCGCCGGCTCCGGGACCGTGCTGCCCGACAGGCCGTTGTTCTCGTCGCAGGGGCCGCCCGGGTTCGTGCCGCAGTGCATCGTCCCGTACAGCTTGTTCACCGCGTTGACGTTCTCCATGATGTCCAGCTCGCCGACCTGGGGCCAGTTCCTGGTTGGCGGGGCAAAGATCGGTTAGCAGGTATTCATTCCCATGTTTTTTTTTTGGGGGGGGGGGGACTGGGAAAGAAGAGGGAGTTTCATTATTTTTCTTACTGGTAGTTACCCCGGAACTGCCCACCCAGCGCCCAGAACGCAGGCCAGTAGCCGATGCCGTTCTCCCCGAGCGGCGGCAGCGAGAGGCTGCCAACAATGCGCATCTTGCCACCAGCGGCGCACGCAAAGTCGGTGCGCTGCGTCTCCATGCGGGCCGAGGTCCACGCGCCGGCGGCGTCCCTGCGCGCGGTGATGGCGACGGTGCCGTTGCCCGTGAGGGCCAGGTTCTCGGTGCTCGAGGTGTAGGTCTGGATCTCGCCGGTGCCGAATTGGGGGGCGCCGCCCGGGTAGGACGTGCCCGTGGTGAAAAGCCAGTCGGCCGTGTTGGGCAGGCTGTTGGCCGTGCCGACAAAGTCGTCGGACCACGTCAGCGTAAAGCCGTCGATGGTCGGCACCGCCGCCTGCGCCGGGAGGGCCAGGCCGGCTGCTGCGAAGAGGGAGAGGACTTTAGAGTAGCCCATTTTTGAAGAAATTGTGAGTGAGTGTTTGGGAAACAAGAAAAAAGGGAATGGAACAGGTAAGTACACCCTGGGCTCTGAAGAAGTAGGCTGAAGAGAAAGAACCCTACTGTGTAGAAAGAAAGAATGTAAGACGACTGGATCGTTGAGCTTGAGAGGGCATCACGACATGAGCTCCATGAAGGGAGTTGCCCGAGATTCATATATGGAAGAGAGCCTCCTCCATCTCCGAGCCTATACCCTGGCACTGAGGGCAGTTGAGGCTATCGCCATGCGAAGAGCTATGTAGCTACTCCGCGTCCCGAACATATTGCACACCTCCAAGGGTAGCCCGGCGCGTGGGCCGGTGTTAATGCCTTGTCACGATCGTATTAATAGACAAATAGGGCTTGAATATAGTACGGCCCCCGCGTTTCCAAAAAGGCCACCGGCCCACATCATCGCCTGCAAGAGCCACACAAGCTAAGGCCTTGGGTGTGATTTCGACCTGGATCTCCGGGACTAAATAGCCCTGAGAGGGGGGCAGGAAACGGCCCGTTTCGACAACAACAATATAACCATTCTCGGTAGCTTTGAAGCTTATTAAAATTTGTTAAGGCTGACTACAGAGGCCACTGTGGTTTGTGCTGGCGCCGTCGGTAGTATCGCCGAGATGTGTGGACGAGCCCGTGGCCTCGACTAGTCGGTCGCCGTGAACCGTTATGCGTGGTGTGGGTAGTGGGTCTGGGGGGGACCCCTGGCAAGGCTGTTTGACAGCTCACGCCCAGTCCGAGAGTTGGGGACAGCAATATTACTCAGGAGTGGCTAGTAGGTAGGCAGATAGATAGATGGAGTGTGCCGGCCGCCCTGGCTCCGTTGCCCACCCATTTGCAGAGGAATCAAGCCCATGTCTAGGAGTCCTCGGGTAAGTCCGGGGTGACGGCACCTGGGACGGGACCACACTCACCATGTCCAAGATTGGGGCTCATGTCGGATTCAGCAGTGCGTAGCGAGCGGTTGACGCGCGATGATGGAGGTCGTGGTACGACACCACCTATATTGGTGAAGTCGCGCGCCCAGAAATAGACCTGATCAAAACACAGACGACCACTCCTCACCATGGGTTTTGACTCGCAGTTGAAGAAAGACAGATGTTGGTTCTAAAAAAACCCGCCTACCCTCGGGCAGCTGTCCCGATTCGGTAGTGTCTGGTCGACCGAGCCACGCCCGGCCTTGGATCCCTGCAGCTTGCCCCTGACGTCCCCCGATTCTTTAATCTATCTGATTTTTTGTGACCTCGGGATCGACCAAATCGATTTATGCTTATTTTGCACATCATCGTTTAGGTGGTAATAACAATGGGGGTTGGAGAATGGTCAGTGCAAATATCGAAAGAGAGCTCCACTAGTTGTTTAGTTGGGATTGGCCTTTTAACTTTCCCTGTCGTCTTTGCCGCGCGCCCTGTACCTAGGTATACACACTCTACTGATTCAGCGGAGCGTGTCGTGACCCGAGCTTGCGAGGGGCGCGGCACGTGGAGTATTCTTACTACGGTTTAAATGCCGAAATTATCTCCGCCCGGATTAGTTAATTCTAAATCCTAATGCCTAAATTAGCCAGAGAAGATATACCTTTTAAAGTATCTAGCCGAGATTTATATAACGTTAAGGGCTGCCGCATAGGCAGGTGTGTAAGCCTAGCTATAGGCTTATCGCTATAGGTAAAGGGGGTCCCAGGGGGTGCGATAGATATATTAAAGATTAACTTGGAACGTGTACCGATAACCTTTATAAGCTTGGGGTTATAATACGCTCCTTTAAGGCTAGCAATTATATTTAAAAGATTAAGGCTAGCAATAGATATTTATAATAATTTAGTTTATTCCTTAAGAACCGTAATATACTAAATTGAGTGAAACGTTTATATATATATTTAATACTTAGTGAAGGTCGTGTCAGTCGGGCCAGGGTGTACCAAAAAAGCCATAACGAGGTAGAGCATCTCTTGAGTACCGTGAGAGTGGGTGAATAGTCAAGTGGGAATCCGACAATACCAAATAGACTCGTCGTCAACCACGCACTCACTCCAACAATACAGTCATTTACGACACGTCGAGACATTCTCGCGTTCGATGAGCCGTATCCACACGAATACACACGCCGGGCCAGACTCAAAGCTCTCGACATTTACCTCTTTAGGCCATAGACTCGTCCTCAAAGTTATATTAAGCCGAACGGCGGCCCTTGGCTCGGGTTGGGAGTGGCGGGAGCTGGATGGTGGGAAGCCGCGCCAGCGAGGGGGGTAAGAGCCCGGGGGGCCCCAAAGGCCTTGGCGCGATCGATCTAATATTAAGCTCGCATCTGGCAGCTATCGGCTCGCTCTGTTTGCCGGGTTCGGGCGCGATGGGCCGGATGGCCTTGTAGGGATGATGGCTTCACGGGATCTGCTCTGCTCGGTCCCGTCTTCGGGCCTTCTCTGGCGCACGGGGCTAGTTTGCCTTCTTTTCTCCGGGACGATATAGACTTGTTTGCGGAGGTCATGGGGCGACCTGGGGTCTGTTGGGGCTGGCTTCACGTCATGGAAGTTGGTTTTCGTTGACGTCTTGATGTAATGCGTCCTCCGAGTCCTTCAAGGATTGTTGTGGCGAGATGTGTGTGTAGCACATGGTCGTTCATTGTCGCTGTTTCCTCGGGCATTCGAGGTTGGCTTCCGAAATGTCTTTCTAGGAAATAGTCGAGAACTGGGAAGGCGTCGTTCGGATCACTGTGTGGTTCGCTAATCTCGCTGACAAGTTGCCTATACTAATGTTGGATGGTCCACGGGTCCGTCCTAATCTGTTGCAACAAACTCCTGAAAATGAGATAGTTAATGCCGAGGAACCCTTTCATCTCAAAATCCATTCAGTTGGCAAATCAGAATTTCTCATGTTCATCATGAAGGTAATCGTTGGTATTGATATCGTTGCCTAGATACTGAGGATACTGCTGTCCGTAAAAGATCACGGCATCGTCATCCCAATCCTCCTTGGGCAAACACTCCCTATGAGCACCCATCAGAATTTTCTCAACAGCTATTTGAGTCGCTTCAATTTTGACCCCGTCAACTCCTGCCCGTAGAAGCAAAAGGCTAAAAATTTTCCCGTCCGGTCCAGGTGTGATATCCACCCACAAAGGAAATGTGTTGCTCCGCTCGTGTCGGTATGTCACATTTGGTCCTAAAACCACATTTGGTCCTATAACCCGCGGATTCCAGCCGATCCATTCCTCATAGATCCCTCGTCCGTCCAAAAGACGCCTGCAACAGAAAATGCGCAGGTACGGCGGTGATCGGCCATCGAGCACTAGCCTGGGTATCTATACATATCGAAATTCCTTTGGCAATGTCCGGTAAATGTGTTCGCCCTCTATCCCAACCCCTTGCTGACGATAAAAGCTGTAGTCGTACTGGACCACAAGGTCGAGCGTGACATCATATTGGTGGAAAACCCTCCAGTTGAATCAAATCCTGTGGAAGGCAACAAGGAACTCCATCTCGCGAAGCCGCAGATTCTGCTCAATATGTCTCGGCGGCGGGATCGCCGATCCAAATAGTCATTCATATGACCAGGTAGCTCATTGACCGACTGGAGAACAGCGGTTGCGGTCCAAAATAGGTCCAATTGACCTGCTGTTCCTTCCCGGGCCCCTTTTCTTTCTTTCTTGTGCACTGAAGTCCCGTGCTTCTGATACTTGCAGGGTCAGATAAACCATGGCGCGGCAGTATCGAAACTCATGAGCTCCCACCACTTCAATGGTTTCGTGCGGTCGCCGTCCGCCTGGAGATCTTGCTGCTTCCAGTACTTTTCGATCAGGTTCCTCAGGACAAATACGTTCCCGATTTTTCGATCCACATCCATGCGGTCTAGTGTCCGCAAGATCATTATCCTCTGGTCGTCCACCTGCGACTCGCAAGCGATCACGAACAGTGGCCAAGGACTCGTGCAAATCTCCAGGCTCGCGAGTAGCCTAAAACCCTCCTGAAGCCACAGTGGCGTCTGGTTGGTTGCGTCGATGTTGGGGCAGACGGCGCGCAGATACAGGACGGCAGCGATCCGATAGAGCTCTGCTGTCAGTTGCACCTTTGTCTGCTCCCTGATCGACTGAGTCGCGTATTCGGCTGGCACTACTTGCTTCAGCCTGCTCAGCCTGTCTTGCAGCCCCTGACATGTCCACATCACAGACGGGAGCTCGGATCTGCCGCCCTTTTCGTGGATCTTTTGTGCAGCTGGGTATCGCAGCTGATTAATGTGATGGATGATTTCCATGATCTCCACTGAGCAGCCAAGGGAGCCTATGATGACCGTCTTGTCGCAGTCGCTGCCCTGGAGTAAGTCCAGCGATGACGCGCCTTCGTAATTATGCTTGTGTGGCTGGCTGAAACAGCCGAGTATTTCATGGTAGAGAAACCACGTGTTGAGAAAGTCATAGTCAAGCGTGCCTCCTCTCATGTCGGCATAGCGGTGCAGCAAACTTCTTGAGCCGTTCAAGTGGAGGTGCCATTTGCCCTCAGCCTCGTCAAAAACCTGGCGTTGTCAGCTGCCGTCTATCGCGAGTCAGCTTTTTGGGGATTGAGACTCACATTGTACACACAAAGCATCATGGAAGCGGCAAGCTGGGATTCAATGGGCACATCGGCATACGATTCTTTGTCCAGCGAGTGTGACAGAAGCCGTAGTGCCTGGATCTTGTATGGCAGGGCAGCTCCGAGCCCATAGCGGTGGAATGCTGACAGGGCGAGGATGGCACTGCGGAGACCCTTGGCGGCAAAACTGGAGCCAGTCAAGGCTATGGGCAGCAGCTCAAGGCGGAAGCCGTTGTTGGCGTCCACCGTAGAGATCATCCGGGCGATCTTGCGGTCATCTGGAGATATTGGTCAGAGGCACTACGTAAAGAATGGGGACGAACCGATAACTCACAATACGAGAGCAAATCGGATTCGTGACCCAGCAGGTCGGGGAGAAGTGTCAGGGCCTGCTGAGGGCGGGCGTGGTGGTCATGGAGGGTTAAGGTGCTGACATCCTGACGGTTCTGCTCAATGTCGTCGAATGAAATGTTGAGGAACTGCTGGCCGTAATACAAGCCGGACGCCTGCAGCTGGCCGTGCGAGTGCTGCAGGGCAAGCTTGGGTGATTTCCTGCGGCCGTCTGGTATATCAGGCCAGACAAGCCGGAGGCCATATCCCATGCACTCTCGGCCCGTCCTCACGCAGTTGTTGCATGAAGGCAGGCCCTTATCACAGCCGATTTTCCGTTCTATTCGCACAAGTACGAGAGCCGGGTTGTCAGCAGGAAGTCCCCGTATTGGCGACCAACGAAACCCAGCCTGGCGCGAGCGGAATGGCGGAACACAAGGCGGTGGAGAAAGGGTCCACCAACAGAACAATATCAGTGGGCAGAGGGACGGGGGAGAGGGAGAGAGGAAGAGTCGAGTCAGGCATGACACGGTAAAACAACAGTCAGCTCGAGCCACCGGGCGATTACTCACTCTTGCATGTCCAGCAGCCCTGGCTTGCTTGGCCAGCCCTCATGCTTGATGCTGCGCTTTGTTCCGAGACCAGTCGGGGTCGGGTCTGAGGCGCCGTCTGTTGTGTGCGATGGTGATGAGACAGCGCTTGAGATGTAGTGTCCTGGTTTGACGACCTTTTTTTTTTGCTTTTGTTTGTGGTAGTCCGGATCTGGATTCTCTCAAGGATGGACCGGGTTCATGGTAATTCCCAGGGGAGGGGCGGGCGGTGGAAGGGGGATGCCGTGTCCTTGGGAGCTTGGTGACTGATGCTTGATGCGTGACGCCGATGCTTGCTCTGTTTGGTGCTGCTGCTTGCTTAATGCTGTGCGCTGGCTGCGCGGTGGGCCGCTGGCTGGATGCTCCCGGCTGGCTGTCATCAAGTGAACCGGATCAGCACATGTTTCCAATAATACTGTGTCATCATGTAAGCGCCATCTCTCGTGGCAATGATACCGTGTTGCTGGTGCGGCTGCTGGTTGGCGGTGGTGGGTGGCGGGCGGCGGAAGTGGTAGTGGTGGTGATTGATGGTTGAGTGTCGGTCGGGGTTAGTCCAAGGTGTAACAAGGCCTGGTCGCCGGTTGTTCCTGGCGAGCGTGCTGGCCCAGACCACCGGTATCGCCTTGCCACAAGCTGTGCAGGCATCCATGTTGTGCTGTGCTGTGTGCTGGGGGTTGGGTGCTGCAGTCCGTCCCTGTGCTCCCCTCCCAAAACGAAAAGTCCCAACCCAACCCATCTCGTGCGTCCCATCTTAATCCTGCTGCAATCACAATCACCTTACCCTACCCTGGTCGCCCATCATCAGTCTTGGCAGGCTCAGGCAAAGCGGGGATGCTCTGGGCGGGCAGGCGGGAGGATCCGCCAGTGAACAGACGCACACCAGAGCAGGGCGGGCTGCCGAATGTACGGCCTGTTAGCTGGTGGGGCAGCGGGGCCGTCAGTGCGACTATCGAGCTGTACATAAATACCGTGCAGAGTCATGCAGGCAGGCAGGTTGATTAGTATATTCTTTCTGCGTCCACTACCGTCCACTACCGTCCACTACTACCTAGGTACCTAGGTAGACTAGGTACTGACTGCACATACTGTACGGCACAGGGCCGTTGCCGTTGCCGTTCGTCCCAGGTCCGGCCCCATGCACAGCAGATACCATTGTATGCACCCTTGCTGCAGACTCACACCCTCCTCCTGTCAAACAAGCACGAATGTCGTCCCATGGATGACATGCGCCCGGGTAGATGGCGTCTTGGTTGCCGCTGCCATTGGACGCCTCTCATCGACGGGCTTTGACCTTATTTATCTAGTCTCCACATGTCTCCCTGCTCCTGCTCGGCTTTTGGTCCAGGGCAACCCAGACCATCAGACCGACCTCACTCCCTACTGCTCACCTCCTCCACACACCCCGATCGTGCCGCCACGGCCACGCGGGCTGAGCAGAGACAAAAGTGCTCGACCGGTCTGGTTTCTGGCCAACTCAACCCGACCGAGTCCCTCCTCATTGCTCATCGATAAACTGCCACTTGCGGACGCCTGGATCTCACATACACGCCGCAATCTTCCCATCTGTCCCCATGACAGGACAGGACAGGATCGGCGGCCCGTTGCAACGAATCCACAGCAACGATGCCCCGGCCCTGGATGCACCCAGGTTCCCCGCAGTCTAGCGCCATGTAATACGGACTGAACTCAGACTGACTCTCTGGGCGCCAGAGAGTGGATGAGGCGCAAAAGGACGTCCCGGGAGGCATCTCAGATAAACCCACGACGTCGGCACCGAGCTGGTCTTGCTCATTGCTCGACATCCTGGTCGCCTCACCTGTCGCATTAACACACCGGTCTGCGGCATCCGGCTCGACCATGCTCGCTACCCTCATTTTGGCTGCCTTTGCGACCCTGACGCGTGCCATTGGGCTCGTCCAAGCCGCCCAGGATGAGGTGCCAATGATTCGGGACTACATCCAGGCCGGCGGGCAGTATGCCGAGATAAGTGCAGGAGAGCACGTCTTCCAAGACCAGATCTACGTGGAGCACCTGGTCCCTGTGCATGGTGTTACCCAACAATACCCCGTTGTGTTCTTGCACGGCTCGGGACAGACAGCAACGGTCAGTGTGCCGCCCCAAGACTCGAGATATGAAGATTACGCGTCAAGCTGACCCTTCCAAAAAAGAACTGGCTGAACAAGCCCGACGGCGGCCGAGGATGGGCTTCTCGTTTCATCGAGCAAGGTTACGAGCTATTTCTCGTGGACCAGCCCTCACGAGGCCGTTCAACATGGCAACCAGCCACTGGCCCCAAGTTGGAGCCACCGTTTGCGGCTGAGAACCTGCAGCAGCGATTTACCGCCAGTGAGAAGTACAACCTCTGGCCACAGGCAGCATTGCATACGCAGTGGAACGGCACCGGCTTAATGGGAGACCCGGTCTTCGATCGCTTCTACGCATCCCAGGTGCAGTATACGGCCAACCTGACGTTTCAGCAACACAAGACCCAAGCAGCAGGCGCCGCCCTGCTCGACCAGATAGGAAAGCCCGTCGTTCTCGTGGGACACAGCTCAGGGGGTCAGCTGCCGATAGTCATTGCAGACGCACGTCCGAGTCTCACGGCAGGCTTGATACTCCTGGAGCCATCCGGTCCACCCTTCGAGAACGCAGGTGTGCAAGGGAACAGCTCTGCTCGTGCCTGGGGAGTTGCGGACATTGCGCTGGCATATGACCCTCCAGTAACCGACCCGGCCGTGGACCTGGTCAAGCAGACCATTGCGGCGCCCGATGTCGATCACTACGATTGCACGCTGCAAGCGGACAGTCCTGCACCTCGGAGGCTGGTGAACCTGGCCGACAAGCCCATCTTGGTCGTGACATCAGAGTCGTCATTTCATGCGCCGTACGACTACTGCAACGTTGGTTATCTTCGACAGGCCGGTTGCAGTTCTGTGGCGCATGTTGAACTCGGAGAAGCCGGAGTTCATGGGAACGGGCATATGATATTTTTAGAGATGAATAGTGATGACATACAGGAGATTCTACAGGAATGGATTGCGGTGCTGAATTAATACGAACATCTGTCGATGATCTGTCGATGATCTGTTGATGGACTGGAAATTCCGAACATTCCTCTTGGCCGCACTGGAACGTAGAATGCTATACCATCGGTCGAGGTGCCCATTCTTCAACCACGAGACTGTCTCGGCTCGCGACCTTCCATTGGCCACCGACTCCATCGCCATCTTAATGGAAACGCGTCAAGCTATACTCTGTCTTCGATCTTGCTTTGTTGTGGCTGTTATGGCTCGCCGTTGCGCTGTGATGCGTGGAATTGAAAAAGGGCGATTCGTCTCATCTCTTCTCCCTCCCTTGGCTCTGCGTGTCGGTGTTATAGAACAATCGTTTGTAGTTGTGGACTTACTGATCTACTCTTTTCCCTCTGGCATCGACCGACCGACCATTCATTCGTTCTTTCCAGACACCCATCGGTGAAGGCAATCGTCGACCAAACATGGGGAGTTTTACACTGGCCGCCGGCACCGCCTTGCTGGCCCTCGGGGTGAAGGCGCAGATGTCCTACCAAGGCTGCGCTGCCCTCGACACGTCCAATGCCAAGGTTACGACCGAGATCTATCCTCAGAGCCCCGCGGCGTGTCTTGCTTTCTGCAATAGCCAAGGCATAGGCTACACATACGCGGGCATAACGGCCCAGTATATCTCAACCTCCATTTGTCTGGTGCGACCTCCATACAAGCCTGCTTGCTGACGTTGTCTAGATTCTGCTCCTGCTGGGTGTCTGCCCCGGTCGTCACCAAGCAGTACGCCGATAGTGCGCATGCGGACTGCTCGTTCAACTGTGACGACCCAAACGCCAACCAATACTGTGGCGGCATCGACCTCACTACCCTCGGTTTCCTGTACAGCTACTATGCGGGTGTTGCGCCCGTGGTGAACCCAGGGGGGCCATTTTCAAACAGCAGTAGCAGCACTACTGGTGCAGACGTTCCTACAGTCATTGCAACTCCTCCGGCGACCTCTGACGCCGGAACTGCTACTGCTACGCCTGCGAGCACCACCGACGTTGGGAGCGTCATTCCTACCCAGCCTACCCAGAGCTCAGGTCCGTCCGATGTCAGTGTACCACCCTCCCAGAGCACCAGTTCTGGAGGTGGATTACCTTCGACGGGCCCGGGTGCACCAGAAAGCAGCGGGGGTTCTTCCTCCCAGAGCACCAGTCCCGGAGTTGGACTACCTTCGACGGGCCCGGGTGCACCAGGAAGCAGCGGGGGTTCTCCCTCCCAGAGCCCGTCCTCCCCTGGAGGCATTGTGCCCACCTCTTCGGGTAGCAGCACGCCTTCGCCCAGCGCAACTGCTGGTATCGGTGGCGCCCCGATTGTGACTGTCGTGGTTCTCATCCCCGGCCAGGCCTTCACAATCAGCCTCGTCCCCTACCTCAGAAACGCCACCGACCAGGCGCTCTCATACCTCCCGTCGCCGTCTTTCCTCTTGTACAACGCCAACATCAAATCCTTTTTCGGCATTGTCCCGTCCAACCAACCCCTTGGACCACTGGTCATCACTGTGACAGCTGGCCAGCCCACCACGGGAGTCGGACGCAGGCAGGTCCCGACAGGCGTGTACACCTTCGCCATCGAGATCATCATCGTGGCTCCCGGCGTCTCCAGCCTGCCGCCTGGCGCAACATCATCCCTGACCAGTCTCCCACCAGGAGTGACGACGACCTCCGGCGCCGTGCTGCCCTCGTACACCAACACGATCTACCAGACGGTCACGTCGACCATCACGCGCTGCCCCGTGTGCGCGCCCGAGGTGACGTCGTACAGGGTCCCGGTCGGCACGACGTGCGTCACGGCCCAGGTCTTCACCACCCCGTGCCCGGTCACCATCGCGACCACGCGGCCCAACGGCAAGGTCATCCCCACCGTCATCACGACCCTCAGCAAGATCCCGTACAACCCGGCCGAGAGCACCTGCATCACCACGACGTACATGGACAAGACCACCAAGTACACCACCACGCAGCTCGTGCCCATCACCTATACCGTGCAGAAGCTGCAGCCCACGGGCAGCGCCGGCGCCGTTCAGCCACCCCCTCCTCCTCCTGCCGGTGGCGCTGCCCCTGCTGCCCCTCCGGCCGCTGCACCTCCTGCTGCTGCCCCTCCGGCTGCCGCTCCTCCTGCCGCTGCTCCTCCTGCCGCTGCTCCTCCTGCCGCTGCTCCTCCTGCCGCTGCTCCTCCTGCCGCTGCTCCTCCGGCTGCCGCTCCACCTGCTGCTGCACCCCCTGCTGCCGCGCCCCCTGCTGCCGCGCCCCCTGCTGCCGGCGTGCCGGCAGCAGGCCCTGTTGCCCCTGCTCCTGCTCCTGCTCCCAACGGGGCGGTTGGCACCGGCGCAGCGAACAACGGCCCTCAGCCCGCCAAGCCCACGACGCCTGTCGTCACGGCCGGGGCGAGCATGGACCGGTTCGTGGAGATGTTTGTCCTGCTGTGCGGTCTTGCCTTTGGGGCGCTGCTCGTGCTGTAGGGTGGATTACATTTCCCGTGATTTAGGGTTCCCAATAATATTAGTACATCTTCCCTTTGTATCTGTTTTGTGGACCTAGAGGTCTTGGTTGTTGTCTTTGGGTGCTTGCCGCTCTTCCCCACTGCATGATTTCGGTTGTGGAATAGGTAAAGTATATGACGATGGAAACCCTCATAGTTAGAAAAATTGTATTCATACCTTTGATGCATCGCATGTGGCATTGAAGACGAGGCTCAAATCGATTGTCATGGCAAATGTGCAGTCCATCGATCCGGGCGTTCTCGTGGGAGGGATAAACGAAACAAACAACAGTCCAGATGGTGAGATGATCTGCAATGGACCATTTAGAACTTGTAGTCTACTAGTGTCATCGTCCGTACTATATCAATGTGTCATCTCTGGTTCCTCTTCTCGGCGTCCTACTTACCTACTGTCCATGGTGCTGTAGTATGTACCCTAGACAACCTTGAATTTGGTGGTGGTATGGAAGGGATCAAGGGCCGAACGGGGCAGCCCGCGTCGCCGCGCCACCGCGCCAGTCGTTGAGCCGAGGCTCTTGCCGTCGCCTGCTTTCGTTGGCGTCACCGAGACCGAGACCGGACAGCCGCGGTGCAGCAAGTGGAGAAGAGAAGGGCAATCTTCTTCCCCTCTGCTGCATTGGTCTCCTTTCCTGTACTCTCCATCGACTCTTTGTGGGATCAATTGCACTCTCACGACCATGTCCAGAGCCCTGCTTTCGAGATGTGCCCGGCGGAGCGCCCCAGCTCTGCGCGCGGGCGCCAGGCGACACTATGCAGCTGCTGCCTCTTCTGCGCCACCGTTCGACTGGCAGGACCCTCTCAACGCGAAGAATCTTTTGACGGAGGAGGAGCTGGCCATCTCTGAGACGGCGGAGAAGTATTGCCAGGAGCAATTACTGCCTAGAGTCCTTCGTACGCACTGCACCGATTCCCAGCCCCCGCGGCTTCAAACGCTGCCCCTTCAACAGCCCCTAAATCTCCTGTGACAATCACTGACTCTTCCTCGATAACTCTACAGAGGCCTACCGCGATGAGAACTACCACCGCGAAATCCTGACCGAAATGGGCGAGCTCGGCCTCCTGGGCGCCACCATCGACGGGTACGGCTGCGCCGGCGTGTCGACAGTAGCGGGCGGGCTGATCACAAAGGCGGTGGAGCGGGTGGACTCGGGCTACAGGTCGGGCATGTCGGTGCAGTCGTCGCTGGTCATGGGCGGCATCGACGAGTTCGGCACGGCGGAGCAGAAGGATAAGTTCCTCCCCGGCATGGCAAAGGGCAAGGTCCTGGGGGCGTTCGGGCTGACGGAGCCGAACCACGGGTCCGACCCGGGCAGCATGGAGACGACGGCGCGGCCGCACCCGGACAAGGAGGGCTACTACCTGCTGAGCGGGTCCAAGACGTGGATCACCAACAGCCCCATCGCCGACGTGCTGATGGTGTGGGCGAAGCTGGCCGAGACGGGCAAGATCCGGGGGTTCCTGGTCGAGCGGGCGGCGTGCCCGCCGGGGACGCTGGACACGCCGGCCATCAAGCACAAGAACGGCCTCCGCGCCAGCATCACGGGCATGATCCACATGGACGGCGTCCCCGTGCCACAGGAGATGATGTTCCCGGGCGTCGAGGGCCTGCGCGGGCCCTTCTCGTGCCTCAACAGCGCGCGCTACGGCATCGCCATGGGCACCGTCGGCGCGCTCGAGGACTGCATATCGCGGACCCTGGCCTACGCCCTCGAGCGCCGCCAGTTCAAGAACAAGCCCATCGCCAGCTACCAGCTCGTGCAGCGCAAGCTGGCCGACGCCACCACCGACGCCGCATACGGCATGCTGGCAGCCATCCAGGTCGGCCGGCTCAAGGACGAGGGCAAGGTCACGCCCGAGATGATCAGCATGGTCAAGAGGCAGAACTGCGACCGCGCCCTGATCAACGCCAGGGTGCTGCAGGAGGTGTTTGGCGGCAATGCCGTCAGTGATGAGTACGGTATTGGCAGGCACGTGGCGAACTTGTTTGTCACGCAGACCTACGAGGGCCAAAGTGATATTCACAGTAAGTTTGGGTCCCTGAAATTTCCTCAGTCTCATCGTGTTACGGTTTGCTAACGCGTTTATACAGGCTTGATACTCGGCAGGGCCATCACTGGTATACAGGCTTTTGTCTGAGTATATACTCTCACCATTTAGTGTACAGTCTGAAAATATGCCGGTTGTAGTGTGTAGCGATCTATTTGTATATATGATATCTGTTCTGGATATTGTGTCTATCCCTATAACAAGTAGGAAAGATGTTTAACATATTCGGTCTAAGTAGTATTAGTCAAGCAGGAGTGAAGCGCCTTTATGAGCATCCTCCTTTGCATATCAACATGTTTGCATGTTAAAGACTTGCAAAACCGTTTAAATGGTTTAAATTTTTTTTTTTAAAAAAAAAAAAAAAAACATGAATGATTATCGTCCTGTCTTTCCCTTCGGAACATTTACCGGCCAGGCCGGCTCACAGTCGGATCGAGCCGGCCCCCTTTCATCGGTCTATCCCTGAACCCCTGACTCTAGCGCCCCTGGCAATGGACTAATCGACGTCATTATTAAGCTTGACGACTGGGTGCTGGGTTCTGCGAAGCAGGTCCAAGCCTCCTGGCAGATAGGCCAGACCTGAGCTGAGTGGTTGCTTGGTGTTGGGCCTGGATCCGAAAAGGAAGAGGCAAACATCAACAAGGCTGAGAAATCAACATTCGGGTCTGCTCAGGCCCTGGTGGCGCATGGGAAGAAAACCAAAAAGGCTTGGTGGCAGTGCTGGTGTGCTAATGAAAACGCGTACCGCTTGTGCTAATTTCAGG
The DNA here is from genome assembly GCA_023242295.1 of Diaporthe ilicicola. Classification (NCBI taxonomy): domain Eukaryota; kingdom Fungi; phylum Ascomycota; class Sordariomycetes; order Diaporthales; family Diaporthaceae; genus Diaporthe; species Diaporthe ilicicola. The sequence goes on along the minus strand of JALPVH010000170.1, from coordinate 25,486 downwards.
TGTGGAATACTTGATCATGTTTGTGAGGTTTGTTGCATGGTCAAAGTGCACATCTTCAGGCGCTCAGGTGCTCTTTGGGCAGTGAGAAGTGAAGGCCCAATGGCCTGGCGTGTTGTGGGCCAGGGCCCTTGTTAACCCACTATCTACAAAGGCTGGAGGAGGACCAGGCTTGAGGGGGCCGTGCTTTCAGGCCTGGTCAGGTCAACCCACTGCGGCCTTTCAAACATTTGGCGTCGTCTTTGTCCCACTTGCTGCACCACTTTGGCCCCGTCCAGTTGCAGAGCTGCCCTGCTCAGTTGTCGGCAGGAACTGGGAACAACAATCCACCTTCCGTGACTGCCTGACTCTTCTCCGATTTTTCTCGTCCCCCTACCACCACCACCGCCACCACAGTAGGCCTTTCCGCCCCGTCACCGACTGCTTCTTTCTCACTCCCGACTCTCACTGCAATCCGCTCCCGAACCCAAGACTGCGATACCATCACCTCACCCCGCCACACATCTCGCCCCTTGTGAGTTCACCTTGCAAACCATCCAACCTGCACATAGCCTGATCACCTACTTAAGACTACTACATACCAGCCTCCTCTCCTTTGATGATTCACCGACCTTCTGCGTGTCTCTAAATTGCTGACCGAGTTAAAACACTACCTGCAGCCCGTCGACTTCTGTCTTCCTCTCAATCACCAACCACACATCAACCACACCTGCGAGGCCACGAACGTCCGCCTCCAGATCCCCAACCAAACACACAAAATGGCGTTGAAGCGAATCAACAAGGAACTGACTGACCTGGGACGGTAGGCCACTTTGCCTGTTATCCCTCGGCCCTCCCCCTCGCCGCTCCCAGCCACGGTCGCACGCTGCAAGGTGGGGTGTTTGCTGCTGCAATGAGCGGGGCAATGTTGTGAACCTCAAAAATACCATCACTCAGCCGTGCAGATTCACAAGGCGAACGAGCTTGGCAGTGGAGATGGCCTCATGCACATAGCAACCGATGAATACTGACATTTCCTCAATAGTGACCCTCCCTCGTCATGCTCCGCTGGTCCCGTTGGAGAGGATTTGGTACGCACTGCCCCTCGCCCTATTCCCGATAAGCACCCAACACCACTCGCAATCGAACGAATCCGGCACACGACCGATGACGCCGGCAGCATCGATCATCTGGATGTCCTTTCGCTGACTTTTCTTTCGCACACAGTTCCACTGGCAAGCGACGATCATGGGACCTGTAAGTTCTTATCCAAACTACTCCTGTCCTGAATGCCACCTGTTTGAGACACTATCCCAGACACCTGTCCTCTGACTCGGGCTGGACATCTTCACGGACCTCACCTCGAGGTCATTTCTCTCCAGCAGGATATGCAGCTGACCATCTTTCACAGAGTGACTCCCCATACTCGGGCGGCGTGTTCTTCCTGGCAATCCACTTCCCAACAGACTACCCATTCAAGCCTCCCAAGGTCAACTTCACCACCCGCATCTACCACCCCAACATCAACAGCAATGGAAGCATCTGCTTGGACATTCTGCGAGACCAGTGGTCCCCAGCCCTGACCATCTCCAAAGGTATGCTGGCCCCCTGCTTCATACCCGCGCCTTGAAACTGAACTAACCCCCCTTTGCAGTCCTGCTCTCCATCTGCTCGATGCTGACCGACCCCAACCCCGACGACCCGCTTGTCCCCGAGATTGCACATGTGTACAAGACGAACCGGTCCCAATACGAGTCGACTGCCAGGGAGTGGACCCGCAAGTACGCCATCTAGCAGTTCTTCGAACCGGAGGACCGGCTTTGTGTGGTGTGTTTGAGAGTTTTGGGGACGGTGGACGCATGGCGAGGACGAGGGGATTACTTCGTCACCCCTCGAGCTTGTGGTAGATCAACATGAATACGGACACGTTTTCCTGCAATTTTTTTCTGGCTGGCTGCCGGCGTTGCATTCCGAGTGACTGATTCCGGGCGAGGACCGGCTTGGTTGACGATTTGGGTCACATTCTTGTCTTGACGACCAAGCACACGAGGCTGTGGGAGAAATGCTATGCATACAGATAGTTAGACAGCAAGGGAAGAGACGTGGGAATTATGACACGAACGACTCCCAGGTGCGGCATCCTGTCGCGTTTGCGAGGGTTATTTGCGATTAGGCTCTAGGATATCACAAGGGCATCCGTGTCTGGCGATAGCGTGGTATTTTTGATTGTTCTGTTTTCATGTCCGCCGTCCCCAGGGAAACACATCGACAAGTGTTGATCGCAAATCATGCACATTGAAGTGCACATAAAATTACGACATAAGGTCTCAAGCTGAATCCAATGTCACCCATACTTGCTCGACAAGGCCTCTGCAACTTGTGGCATCCAACTGTATGAGGATTCCAAGGTAACAGCGATATGTAGGGAAGGTTGCTTGGACGGAATGCCATGTCCCCAGGAACGAGACATGACTGTCGTCAGAGATTCTGGCGGAGCCAGCAACGTCATATTTCAGGCAGTCCGAGGATGGCAGCCTGAGGGCAGCCCAGGCGAAAAGTCTATAGCTGGGAGCGTATGGCTCGGAAGACATGAGGTCAGAAAGGTGCGCCCACACTCACCGAGTGTTGACTGACCAACAAGTGGTGCTATTCCTTTGCAAGATACTCTACGAGTCTTTTTCGGGCATCACAGGAGTACTTGGTGAATTCTCCCTGGCATCATCTCCACGGCAAATAGTCAGGTGCATCGCTGACAGCGTGTACATATTGTACCTGGACGCATAGCTGGAAAAGATAACTGACTATCAAACAGCCAACAGTAAACAGTAAACGAGAAGAGATATGACGATGCCGTGGGCAAAACACCAGAAACTGTTCTCTGATGTTCCTGCTGGAGACCGCCTTGTAGACCTCCACTGGGCCCTTGATTGATCGTCGAGTACCTGTATCACTTACTGCTTTGTCACGGACTGATACGGTCTGTGAAGAACTAATTTTCCCTTCCCAATAGTTGGGTCCACACTCTCAGTCACGCCTGAAGTTCTCCTGTGCTGGAATAGAGGCATAAGCCGGGCGTGAGACCCCAGGAGTGGCTACACTGGCATGCAGTGACCGATCCACCATCCGCTCGCCATGAGGAATGTCAACGACCGAGCAGAGGTACTGCTGATCAACGTATCTCAAGTCCGTGTTCCAAGCGCGGCGGTATTGCATGAGCTTGATGTCAGGTTCTGAACCGTCCACGCGCCGGCCTCTAGATAACTTGTGCAGCATTGTTCTGCCTCGGCCAGCGTCAGGTGGGAAAGGTATTTGGGTGTCACCACGGTCTACCTTTACGTGTCTTCAAAACACCATTATAATATAGAGAAGGCGCTTCAGCGGAGAGAACAACGGGCCTCCATCAGGGTAAACAACGTGAAGCTGTGACGCCTATTTGTATGGGCGACCAGCCCTGGGGATGTTTATTTTTCCTTCAGACGTTCTTTTCGAGGGCTTAGAGTCATCTCTGATGGTAAATATAGGAAGAACTCTTCAACGCCATGGCATGGACGTTGTGATCACCAGTTATTTAGTTCTGGTGACTCATTAAGTGAGCCTCCGGCTTAACTCCAGATTGATTTCATCGCTGTGTGTGACTATCACTCGCTCGACCAAGTAAGAGTCGTTAGCATTTTCCTCCGTATATTTCTCACTGCGTAACTAGCTATGGTCCGGCATAGGTGAGTGTTTTTCTTTGCTGGCTCGCACTATTGAAATATACTCCTCCTGGGAGAATAGATGTACACACCTCCCCAGAGTGCAGGTGTTGTATTTTATAGGCAAGGAAACAACTCAGAACAGACTCTGAGCCGGAGACCCAGTCACGACACTTCATGCTATGACGCCTGCAGGACCCGGCGTTGCCATGGTGTTTGGCTTGGTTTGATGCCGGCTTCTACACCTCGCCGTCCCCGTCCCCGTCGACCCCCAATTCCAGGTGCCAAAGCCTCGGCCTACCTCACATACTTGTACGCTGAATCGCATAACTCACTCTAGAGATAAGGCCTTGACAAGTGCAGATGATCCTCACCGCCGCCGGAAGCAGTCACAGCTGTGAGAGGCCATGAAAGAGCAAGATTGACATGGGCTCCGAGAGGTACGAAGTGCAAAATGTCCTTTACCAAATTGCCTACCTAACTAAACAACACCAGCCCAAGGCCAAAGTGAGATCGGTGACAGAGACAACGACTTTTGCCACCCAGAAGCTGTTGAGCATTCCTTGTTTTGGGCGAGGAAGATTTCCAAGTAGACTTGATGCATCCTCACCTGGGCACAAGGACAGTGTTCTTCCACAATGGTACCAAAGCAACTGGAGCTTGGCCCTGACAAGCGCTGTACAAATCTTCTTGGGTTATCTCGGGATACTGGCAACATCATCCTGCAATCTCAATATCCGGCAAGAGAGACAAAGTGCCTACGATCTATCAGCCTGTGAGGCTGCGGTCCCTGACACGTCCGCTGAGTACTTGATATTGGGCTACGGCGAGGTACGGACCTTGGGAGGGGTTTAGTTGACTCCATGTTTGTTTGTTTGTTTGTTGTAACTAATTTCTTGTTCAGCACCCGGGTACATTCTTCTTCCTCAAACTAATAGAATTTCGTGACCGATCGTGGCAGATCTGCTGCCGCTTTAAGAATTGTACTCGCAGCCTTCGAGAGCATCGTTTTCAGTCCTCCTCATCACCAGCTTCTGTCTCAGGGTGCAGGCTCCACTGATATTTTGTGCGTGCGGACTTAATTATTTCTAAGGCGTATTTTGGTGCTAGAATCGTAATATCATGGTATTTATCTGTCACCCACCATGTGAAGGACAATGACAAATCTGCTAGTCTTGGAAGAGCTGCAGTCAGGCAGCTGGCCAATTTCATAAGTCTCGATTCAAATGAGGTTCATTAGGCTAATTAACCTACAAATATTAACTCTTGCTGTCTGAACTGCGTCGCTCAGTAGTGAATCCTGTATCTACCCATATCAGAAGGGGCAACTAAAAGTGCAGAGCAGGAGAAGGACGATGTAACAGTCTTGACGGCGTGCGCATCGTGTTGTTCGCCGTTCGTACTGTGCCCATCTGAGCGACAGATACTTCTGGTGCATGCTGCGCTACTCTGAAATGTACTATGAAATGTAAATGTATTCAAGAGTTACACAAGAATGTGTACGAGACACTGCTATATCTGGGGTGCTCAGATCAAGATATCTGAAATCTTCTAGGCAGGCGAGGAACGGGTATCTAACCTTGGTGTTAGAGGTCAACTATGACTGCCGTTTCCCATTTTACCCAGGTGCGAAGTCTTGAGCCACGACTGCTTGATCTGAAAGGGGACTGAGGCTTCTCAGGCCTCTGATCAGCATCGGAGGCTCCTTCAACGTGGCGTACTGTCAAATTCTTCTCATCGGCTTGACGTCCGAATGTCTTCACACCATGCGTAATGCCCTCTGTGAGTCGGCCATCCGCCGTTATACCCCGAGCACCAGACCACAAAGTCCTCACTGGATAGTTAGCCGGCAAACGCGGCTTGTCTGAAGTAAAACCTGAACCCGGGCTGCAACCATCCATCGAGCCCTGTGTCACTGGGTTGTGACTCGCGACCCAAGAAGACCATGGCTTGTCCAAGCGATTAACCGGCCCGCATAGCAGTGAGATACACAGAGGATGCTTCACAGGTAAATAGAGAAAAGTGGATCGCGGAAGGACCGCGCCGCCGAAACAAGCCATCCAGCCCTCAGGCAAGGATAACACGGTCTACTTGACAGAAGTTTGGGAACAGGAGTTTGGGAAGCATCGTGCCCGGGGCCTCCTGAATGTTACCTTTGACTCAGCCAGCCGTACGGTCCCAAACTATCACGGCCGACTTCTGCATGCCGAAGAGCCGGCAAATACCCGAAGAGTAGTAGTGTGAGACAGTCGTGTTGTAAGTCGTGATAATTGGATAAAAAGGAGGCAAACGTCTCACTCGGGACTGGGCAAGCCACCCGCACGTTGGGCCGTATAATCATTACGAGGGTGGGACGGGCAACTGTCGGTGATGGAGTCACCAGAACATCGGTCCAAACAACACCAGTCAGCATACAGGCCGCTTCCGTGTCGATGGGATCACTTCCGGGAGCGTTCAGGGACCCCCTATACGGATGCGCCAAGAGGGCCGGTCCCGAATCATCGGTCGTGCCTTTCCTCTTGCATCCGCCACTTGGAGATCGTTTGGAAGATCAGCCCGCTAAGGGGAATATAGGACCAAAATCAGGCCAAACCATAATGAGCATCTCGTTCAGGATTCTGCCTCGGTCGAACACCGATAGGGAGGTGCAGAACAGTCTTAGCCTCGCGAGCCCGGCAAGCTGCGAAGAGTGAGATGAGTATCATCAACTCAAAGCAGGAGAGATCGGGCCAAACAAACTAAAGCAACGCGTATTGCCAAACAGAAGACAGGCTGAGAGACAGAGGTCCAGCCCAAGGCCCTTTCGGCATTTGGAAACATGCCCTTTGCTTGGACGCTGGCTTTGGTTTCCCCCTAAGCAGCTGGGATGATACAGACCAAACCCAAAGCGCGTGGAAAACTTGAGATGATAGAAGGAGAATTGAGCGCCTTGTGCGCCTTGCCGTCCAATTGATAACGACACCCAATCGCGAGGCTTAGCGAATACATCATACTCATGATGGAGTGCAGAGTGGTGGGTCCACTGTGAGCTCATCGTGAGTCGCCACAGATGTGATGCCGTGCCAAGTTCCAGTCGCCGAATCTGCGCTCCGCTTGGAACCACCGCTCAAAGAACATTTTGCCGTGGTAACCGGCGCCGTTGTGCACTGGAACTTTGATGAAATGGGGGCATATAATATCATAGAGAAATCCTGGTGGTCTCTCGAAGGCCGAAATTGCTGGTTGCGGCGACTCGAGGACGATTGTTTAAAGGATCCTTGCATAGTCCCGCGCCCATTGAGCATGACCCAGGGCACGAAGTGTGCCGTCGGAACACTCACGAATAGAAGAAATTCTGAGCAGTCGCGCCACGCTAGGAGTTTGAGACCCTTGTGTACTCCTGATCCTTGTCAGTCCAGGAAGGCGAGGCCCATGTGGTGACAAGCAATGCCGCATGTGCATTTGACCCGACCCTGAGATTTCCTCACGAACCAATGGGGTCCCCGCTTGGTGATATCGCCTCAGAGTGTTGCATCTGATAACGTGCTCGATCTGTTTATCGACCAACGAGCCTTGGAGCGCTGGGAAGATGATAAGATATGCCTGATGTTGTCATGGCCTGGTGCAAGTGCGTCGCGCGGGAGATTAAGCTTCAAGCGAAGCAATTGACACATGCAGGTCTATTCTTGGGTGGATCTCTCCAGGGATCCCCAGATCAACCTGCTGCTCGCTGGGGGGCTGGGGGGCTGGGAGGAGACTTTCACGGAGAGTTTGAATCGTCGACACGGGACGGCAAGCGGGGTGGATGCGTGTGACCCGCTGGGCAAGACCTCCAATCGAAGATGGTGATTGACGAGGCTGGTTGATGGCAGAGGCTGCGGCGTGCAGTCGAGAACGGTAGTGATGTGGGCTGGTCGTGATCCGACAGGCGCTCAAGTCGCCATCGGGGGACAAGAGAGGGTGTGTCACAGTGTCTGGAGGAATTCTTGGCGGTTTGGGCTGGGCCGGGGACCCAGGCGTGGCGCTGCTAAGTCAGCAGAGACACACCCTCTATCCTGGGCTTTCAAGCTCCGTAATTGGCCCATCTCGGGTTCCGTCAGACTTGTCGGTTTCCGCCCGTTTGGTCCGTGTCGCAGGCTGAGTTTCGTCAGGGGCCAGTCCAAGTCCACCACAACCCATCTTTGCCAGGCGCCAACACGCCCCTCGCCCACTCTCACTCCCACTCCCACGCCTCGAGTCGCCCTCTGGCCCCCCCTCTCCTTGGATGCGCCCAGGCTGTGCTACCACGACTTGCCAGGCGCCGATGAAGCAGATGTGCCGCCATCAAGGCCTCCTGGCAGGTACCATATGGACGGAATCGTTCGATTACCCACCTTTTACAGGCCCTGTCAAACCGGTCGATCATCCTCAATCGCTGACGAACGAGGCTCCCAAACACGGCTCTGCCGCTGACAGGAGACGGTGTCGGTATCACTCTAGAATGAGATGACGACGCTCGTCTGCTAATGCACACCATGCTGTCACTCTGATTGTGCAACCCTCGGACGCTATCACTTATGGTGCAATGCAATGTGCTGCGTCGGGCTCGTGCCTGGGATGTTTGGCCTGAGTGATGAGCGAGAGCGAAACCATGTCTGTTCTGTTGCTCTGTGGAGTGCAGCAGGCAAACAGGCAGACGGGATGAGAACACACGTATCTGCTTGCCGTGTAAAGCAATCGGAGCAGATGCCAAAAGCTTCCACCGGATTGGAGATGAGCTGCGACAATCCGGTGAGGTGGCGATGGACCGACAGACTCCTTGCATCTGCTTCTTGGCTTCTTGGCTGCGGCTCAATAACGCTGAGTTTATCGTCTCCTATACTTCGGGGTGGAGCTCATCGAATCCCGATGAGGCTACCTCTGTTTCGACGACGCTTCTCAAAACGACCATAGACATGCAGGCTCAACTGGCGGCTCGCGGAGCCTCACCTTGATCATGGCCGCACCCCCTTGGGGTGTGCGTGGCATGGCCCCCACCTCAGCGGTCCGCTGCTTGCTGCACAGTCTGTGTGCCTTGGCCTAGGATCATGGCCCATCACGGCCCATGTCCTGTCCTGGAAAAGCTGCCAGGGCTCTCAGACATGTTCGTTACACACCCTCTTCGCGTTCGAGAGGCCCAAGATCAGTGACCCCCTACAAGCCCCCTCCCTCGCTGGCCTCGGCCCCCTTTTGTCTGCTTCTACTGGATTCGAGTCTTGGCCCATTCCGTACATCTCTGGCTTCGACTCCACCAGGTTTCTACTTCATCCTATCTTTCCCATTGCAATTCAGACATCGTGCGTGCCGCGCCTCGCCTCTCGACGTACTATCAGGTATCATCCTTTCTTTCTTTCTCGGTGATCTTCCTGTTCCCGGCCACGGACCAGCAGTGCTGTCTATTCCATCGAAGCCGTCCTGCCAAACCCCACTATACCTAGCCTGTAATAGCTGAATCTGCCTGCTACAAGAGAAACCGCAGACGACAGGCATAGCGCGTAGGTATGATCTACAGGAAGATCCACTCTGTTTCTGGTCGAACATCCTTGGCGTGCTTCATAACCCGATCACATCCCGCCGCCGTTCCATTCCTCGCCTTCTTTCCCACCTACCACACTTAATCCTCCTCATCTTGCCAGGCTATCACCTGTTGCTGTGCAGTTTGCTGATCATCTGTCGTGTTCTTGCGGCTTCAGCAGACACCTTCCACGCTCAGGATAGACACTCACCTGCCTGTTCATTTCCCGACTGTCTTTTATGTATCACTTTTGTTAGTTCAGCAGGCTCTGAATATTCCGTCGCTGGGCATCGACTGTTGGAAACGAATAATATTTTTGGGGACGATTGATACGAGAGTCAGCAACGACGCCTCCGACGATCGGCACGAGTTTATCACAGTGGAGGACTAGTAGGAAGCTTCAGATTTCGGTTACGGGTGGGCCTGCGAGGAGTCTACGGACAGTCTACCGGGGGAAACCGTAATCTAAGACGACGAAAATCGAACCAAGATGGACTACTATCCCGAGTCGAGGTATTCCGGGGGCTACGAGAAGCAGTCGGAACGGTCGAGATGGACGCCACTCACGAGGATGTTGTTGTCGGGTGAGATGACCCAGGAGAGGCAAAAGGAGCTGTCCGGGAGAGAAAAGTTCGACCGGTGGATGGTCAACGAGGGTTACCGAAGATTGTATGTGCACGTCCAGGGTGACAGACGAATGTGGGTATTCCCGAGGCGTATCAAGCTAACATTTGCTACAGTTTCGTCTTCGTTTTCGCCTCGCTACACGCCATGGTGTTTGCGTTTGGCTTCGTCAACTACGCAGTGAAGGACAATCTGCAAGTGGCTCGAGACACTTTTGGACCAACGTACATGATTGCTCGAGCAGCGGCTTTGGTACTCCACTTCGATGTGGCGATGATCCTGTTCCCGGTGTGCAGGACGTTCATCTCCCTGGCGCGTCAAACGCCGCTGAACGGCATCATTCAGTTCGACAAGAACATTACATTCCATATCACGACAGCATGGTCCATCTTCTTTTTCAGCTGGGTCCACACCATTGCCCACTGGAACAATTTTGCACAGATCTCCGCCAAGAACAACCTCGGCATCTACGGTTTCTTGCTGGCGAACCTGGCGTCTGGCCCCGGCTGGTCAGGCTACATCATGCTGATTGCTTTGACTGGCATGGTCATCACCAGTGTGGAGAAGACCCGTCGGGCCAACTATGAGCGATTCTGGTACACCCACCACATGTTCGTCATATTCTTCCTGTTCTGGTCCTTTCACGGAGCGTTCTGCATGATCCAGCCCGACGTGGCTCCATTCTGTATCTCAATTGGCACACAAGCCATCGGTGTCTTTTGGCAGTATTGGATGTACGGAGGTTTCATCTACCTGGCCGAGCGTATCGCTCGTGAGATGAGAGGACGACACAAGACGTACATCTCCAAGGTCGTGCAGCACCCCAGCAACGTGTGCGAGATTCAGATCAAGAAGGAGAACACCAAGACACGTGCCGGCCAGTACATCTTCTTCAGCTGCCCGGAGGTCTCGATCTGGCAATACCACCCCTTCACCCTCACCAGCGCGCCTGAGGAGGACTACATCTCGATTCACATGCGTGTGGTTGGTGATTTCACCCGCGGGGTCTCGAAGGCCCTGGGTTGCGAGTGGGACAAGAAGGACAAGGGATCCAATGTAGTGGGCGTCAACAGCGACAACAACGACGTTGATCCGGCCCTACGCCGTGTCCTGCCCCGAGTCTACGTCGATGGCCCCTTCGGCTCCGCATCCGAAGATGTTTTCAAGTATGAGATTTCCATACTCGTTGGTGCTGGTATCGGTGTCACGCCCTTCGCCTCCATTCTCAAGTCTATCTGGTACCGGATGAACTACCCTCAGACCAAGACCCGTCTGGCCAAGGTCTACTTCTTCTGGGTCTGCCGTGACTTCGGCTCGTTCGAGTGGTTCCGGTCCCTGCTTCTCGCCATCGAGGCCCAGGATGTTGACCAGCGTATCGAGATCCACACATACCTCACAGCCAAGATCAAGGCCGACGATGCTACGAACATCATGATCAACGATGCCAACGCCGACAAGGATGCCATTACCGGTCTGCGTGCGCCAACAAACTTTGGTCGGCCGAACTGGGATATGATCTTCAGGGGTATCAGGAAGTTGCACGCGCCAGCTGAGGCAGGTGTGTTCTTCTGTGGTCCCAAGGGGCTGGGTAGCTCGTTGCACATCTACTGTAACAAGTACAGCGAACCAGGGTAAGCACTCGGAACATTGCACCCACATGACCGAGCTATACTGACTCCACCTCTAGGTTTGCATTTGTATGGGGCAAGGAGAATTTCTAGACACGCCATTTCTTCATGTTCCAATATTAATACCAATACACACGCGCATATGTCCAGATGCGCAATGAAAACCCGGTGCTGGCCGAGAATCAGTCGGCCACGAACAACAAAACATCTTCTAATTATCGGCGCGCCGGACGCAACTTTCATTCGGAGTAATCTGGTCGGGCGAGAGTGAGTGCCTTTGAGCAAACGTATCTCATGGACTCATCTTGGAGTCGGGACAGCCGGGGCAGCTTGCGGGGAGCAGTGCCCGCCAATGGCTGCCCAGGCCAGGCAGACACAGGCTGGTTCCAAAGGACAACGTGTACGACCGGCAACACGGCGTAACGATCCCTTTTGGAGAGGACTTCGTGCTTTATGGTGGTATATCAGGCGAGGGGGTCTCACGTCTACGGACTGGGCAGAAAGGGGGGGGGGGAGGAAGATGTCGTGCATAGCTTGCGTGCTGATAATATTAGATCATTGCGATTACGACGTCCCGCGCTCTTTGCGGTCGACAAACTCGGGAGGCCGCTATTCGCTCCTCCACTTTGTTATTCATCTCGTCTAGCGAGTATCTTATGAAAATAGAAAGCTGTATATGATTCCACATTCTCTCACGGACCTTTCTTGTCCTTCAGCAGCTCCGCTTGTGTCGCATCTGGCGTGATTGTATGCACCTACGACACAATCTGACTCGCCCTCAAGGTCCTGACAGCCTTCACTACAGCGTACAATCTCTAGATTGTCATGACGCCAATGAACACCCACCCACGTACAACGACCGAGCCGCAAACTCCGAGTCGCTCCACCGTAAACCAGATCCAAGACAGCACAGCACATCTCACACGCAGCATGAACCACTCACAATATCAGCCTTCCGTTCCCACCAATCAGGCACTCACCTGCAAGCAGGCTGCCCTGCCTCGTTTCACCGGGGACAGCCCCGGGATCGCCAAGCCAGCCAGGCTGGCGCGGGCGGCTACACGCCCAGCCTGGAGCCACGTCGCGTCGAAACGCGAAAGGTCTGAGATGATGGAAGAATCGTACCATTTTGCTCTCCCTCCCCCTGCCATTGTTGCCCATGTTCGTGACGAAGTTCCTCACATGGATCGGGATCGCTTCCGGCCTGGGTTGTGAGATTTGGCTTCCCGCACATGGCCGATGCTGTTTGCGCTGAGGGAGGGGTGGCGGGTGTTTTCACGTCTGGCATGTGTCTGAAGGAGGCTGGTTATAGAGCTTGCTTGTCCACCTGGGACTGCGGCCGAGTCGGAGGCTCTGCCGGGTCATCATCATCCTCATCCTCCTCATCATCATCATCACATCTGTGAGGGGACCTTGTTGTGATTGTAGTAGGCCTGGGTCTTTGCGTGCGTGAACCGACCACTCTTGAACCCATAGTCTGTGTTTCTTCCTCCCATGCCTTGCTGGCGGGGCAAAGGCCATGGTTCGTTGTTGACAGGCATGTGAGGAGACCTTGGGCCACGTGTGCACGCCGAGAAGCCTCCAAGAACAGACCCAAGCTCGCCCAAGATTCCCCCCACCCCTTCCAAGGTCGTTTGCGTCCTCAAGCGCCTAGAAGGCCTCAAACACTTGTCGGGCTCGTCTGTGCTACCGGACTGGTGTAGCATGCCGGCCATGGCACCCCCCCTCGGTCTATCTCACTCTGGGCTGACGTGCTCGTCTCTCTGATTCTCCCGCCGCCCCGGTCCCCGGTCCCGCGACAGGGTTGAGCGTTAGTGCGGGTGAGGCTCTGCGTGGTGTCTTGGAAGCATCATGGCCTGATGAAAGGAGTTCTTGGGGGTGCCCGCATGTGGTTACTGCCCACAGGTTGGCGTATCCTTGATGGCGGTCGGCTTGCCTTGTAGATCCTACAACAGCAGATGGGAGCTAACGATCTTGGCTCCAAGGGTGGTTTGTGATGGATCACGAACCACAGTCGGCGAAGGCGGTGCGTTCGTCCGTCCTTTCTGATGATCTGCGTCGTCAATGATGGCCAAGAATGTGTTGCCCCTCTTTGATATCATGGTACCGATGGGGCCAAGCAGTGATCGATATGGAGGACTGGGTGTAGTGTTGCGGCTGATGCATAACAGGCGTTAGATATGCGCGTAGAAAGGCTCGAGTCTACCGTTCTATCATAGTAGAGGTAGGACTGCCGAGCTGTTTGTGACAGTCGGAGAAAAAGTGTATTTCGCCGTTGTCTGCCTTGGACAAGACCATCTCTCGTCGCGAAGGTGCCGTGCGCGTGCGGGACCGCTCCAAGGTGAGCGATTAGGTTTGTTTGCTCGCCTATTTGGGAATCAGTCACGGCGGCAGGACGCAAACCTGTCTGTTCTCGCTTCAGCGGTGTGATGCGATGTGAGATGAGAATGACCGGGTTCAGCGGTGCATCGGCCGAACCTTGACGGTCTCTTCTCCGTCCTTCTGTAGTCAGAGAGGACTGCGGGGAATAATGGTCACTGTCAATCTGGCCCAGGCCGTAAGTCGGCCTCGGCGTCCCGCAACCTTGAGGTGCTGTGTCAACGGCTGTAATGTGCGCTCAAATTACCTTTGGTCCGATTAGATACTGGAGGCAGCATTTGAGGTACATAAACAGTTACCCACGAGATCAACTGTCCTCCTATTGCCTTCACTTTGGGCGTTATCGGTTCATCTCACACGGAATCGGAGCCTTTTGTACTGAAAGCCCCACCGAGTCGGGACCACTAATCGACGGGATGGGACGAGATTTTCTTCGGAGCAGTTCATGCCCGCCGGCGCCGGGGGAGGGATCGACAGAGGAGGCATCCGCAGACCGGCAGGGTCGTCACCACCGCTTACCCACAACTAACGGCCTTTACGTCTTGGCCTCCTTGGCAGCCCTACCTGGGGAGAAGGCAACTTATCACCTGGCTGACCATACCTTCTCTCTGGAGGTGGAGTTAGATAAGGTCAAGGAATAGACACGTATAAAGGAAGGGACGTCCTTCTTGGGAGAGCGACGCCTTCGTGTAACCTCATCCGGCAGTCCTTCGTGGGTCAGCAGCTTCCGGCTTTTCATCGTGCAACACCAGCCCTTGGGTCGCAGTGTGAACTCGACCCGGCCTGTCAAATCCTCCAGCCGGCCTCAGGATCAGCAGCAAAAGCAGCATCATGCATTCCCCAGACCTGGCGGCGGGCAAGGAGCCGCTCACGGTGGCGGGCACCGACGGCACCTCGGAGGAAGCGGGGACGGCCGTCGCGCCACGCGGCAGCACCGCCGTCGAGGAGCTGGGCGTCGACGAGAGGAAGCTGGTGCGCAAGCTGGACCTGTACCTGATCTGGCTGGTCATGAGCCTGTACGCCTTCAGCTTCCTGGACCGCGTCAACATCGGCAACGCGCGCCTGTACCACCTCGAGGCGGACCTGGGGCTCGGCGGCGACCAGTACCAGACGGCCGTGTCGATCCTGTTCGTGCCGTACCTGGCCTTCGAGGTCCCCTCCAACCTGGTGCTCAAGAAGTTCACCCCGCGCTACTGGATCGCCTTCATCACGACCGCCTGGGGCGTCGTCGCCACGCTGTCCGGGCTCGTGCAGAGCTACGGCGGGCTCATCGCGTGCCGCGTCCTGCTCGGCGCCGTCGAGGCGGGCCTGTTCCCGGGGCTGGCCGTCTACCTCACCCTCTTCTACACGCGCCACGAGCTCGCCCTGCGCGTGGGCTACCTGTTCGTGTCGGCCGCCATCGCCGGCGCACTCGGGGGCCTGCTGGCCTACGGCATCGGCCATATGGACGGCGTCGCCGGCCTGCACGGGTGGAGGTGGATCCTCATCATCGAGGGCCTGCCGACACTCTGCCTCGGCGTCGCCACCTTCTTCCTGCTGCCCAACGACGCGCAGTCCGCGTATTTTCTCAACGAGGCCGAGAAGAAGGCCATGGTCCTGAGGCACGCGCGCGAGTACGGCATGACGGCGAGCGCTATGGAGTTCTCCACGGATGATATGATGATGGCTTTCAGAGACTGGAAGGTCTGGACTTTCTGTGTTGCTCAGTTTGGCGCGGACACGATGTTGTATGGTAGGTTGATGTCCTGGCGTTGCTTGTGGTCTGTCAAGCATATGACGGCTGACTGGGTCTCACATAGGCTACTCGACATTTCTGCCGACAATTATCAACGGCCTTGGGAAGTGGACTCCGGCGCAGGTGCAGCTCTTAACCATCCCGTGCTACTTTCTAGGCGCGACAACGTACATGGTTGTTGCGTACTTTTCTGACCGTATCCAGAGGCGAGGTCTGTTCTGTGTCATCTTCGGCTTCATCAGCGTTATTGGATACGGTCTCTTGATATCAGCGACACCCTCTGGGGTGCATTACTTCGGGTGTTTCCTTGTTGCAATGGGATTATATGTGGTCGTTGGAATACCCCTGGCCTGGGTAAGAATCCGTGCTACACTTGACCACTGTGAAAGACAGAAATTGATGACTCCACAGCTACCAAACAACTGCCCACGGTATGGAAAGCGAACCACAGCAACTGGCATGCAGTTGACCATAGGGAACGCCTCGGGCATCATGGCCCCTTTTATATATGCCACGGCAGAGGGTCCACGATATATCAAGGGCCACGCAGTAACAATGTCGCTTGTCGGGATGGCAACTGTGATGTATGGGCTCATGTCCCTGTGGTTCAGGAGCCAGAACAGGAAGCGCGAAGCAGGACAAGTACATGCAGACCATCAGCATCTGTCAGACGACGAGCTGGCTGAGTTGGGCGATAGGAGCCATCACTTCCGGTATGTTAGGTAGCGTATGGCCATACCAGGCCCTGTTAGTTCTCGAATCACCGAAATGAAGCTCCAGACATGGGATATCCAGCTTGTAGCGATGTCAAACACTCAGTGAAGACTTGAACAGTGCACACGTTGCCATAAGATGTCAAGTAACGTCGATTCCAAACGCCAGGCTACGATGGTATACCATGTGACTCAGCCTCACTCAACTGAGACGGTTTGGTGGCACATTTTGCTACGGACATCTAACCAACCTTCTGTATCTTGAAAGATGACGGGCCAGGTGGTGCCTAGGAGAGTGGATTTTGCCCGTGTTTTTCCATGTGCTCAGAAGTACCTGGCAGGACTCTGGGATCTCTGCAGGCTGTTCTCAACCCGCCAAGAGCCCTCTGGTGACGTGTAATCATCCAAGCGTATTTTTTGTTCACTTCCTGTAGACCATCGTCACACGCAGGAGCGAATTTGCCAACTTGGAAACGGCACCGATGCAAACGTTGAAAAAGCTCCAAGGGCGTGAGAAACGGTAGTGCAGACCACCCCTGTCGCGGGGGGTGCCCCACTAAGAACGTCCATTTCGTCGCGTCGCGCCCTTTACTGAGCGTTCCGCAGCGCGTCGTTTTGGAGAAAGCTTGCGTGACATCACCAACTTTCAGGCAACCAAGGTGACCTTTGCAAAGGTTCACCCACGGTCTCAATTGCGAATTCCTCTTACTCTGCTTTGTCCAAAGAAATCGTTCTGTCAGATTCACCACAAGAGAGGAGGCCTCGCAATCAGCCAGGATGGGAATCAAGCAGCTCTTTTCTATCATCAAGGAGGAGGCGCCCGAGGCGATCAAGGAAGGCGAGATCAAGAACCAGTTTGGCCGCAAAGTCGCCATTGTAAGTACTTAATGACTCCTTTACACTATGATCTATGACTGATCTTGTTTTGCAGGATGCGTATGTAGATTAATTGACTGGTGAAACTGCACCGCCCGCGCTGACAAGGTCACAGGTCCATGAGCATCTACTCCTTCCTCATTGCAGTCCGATCCGATGGCCAACAGCTCATGAACGAGGAGGGTGAGACCACCTCCCACCTAATGGGAATGTTCTACCGCACCTTGCGAATCTGCGACAACGGCATCAAGCCCCTCTACGTCTTCGACGGCGCCCCACCAAAGCTCAAGTCAGGCGAGCTCGCGCGACGATACCAGCGAAAGCAGGAGGCCAATGAGGGCCTAGAAGAGGCCAAAGAGACTGGCACAGCAGAGGATGTGGAGAAGTTCTCGCGACGGACAGTTCGCGTGACAAAGGAGCACAATGCCGAGTGCCAGCGGCTGCTGAAGCTCATGGGCATCCCATACCTGATCGCGCCAACCGAGGCCGAGGCGCAATGTGCGGTCCTGGCCCGGGCGGGTAAGGTCTACGCGGCGGCCAGTGAGGACATGGACACCCTCTGCTTCAATACCCCGATCCTGCTGCGCCACCTTACCTTCAGCGAGCAACGCAAGGAGCCTATTCAGGAGATCCACCTGGACAAGGTCCTGGACGGACTGAACATGGATCGCAAGCAGGTACGTGCCTAAAAGAACTCCTCTATTCCCAGCTATCATCTGATTTTTTGCTGATATTGCATGAATTCCAGTTTGTCGACCTGTGCATCCTCCTCGGCTGTGACTATCTCGACCCCATCCCCAAGATCGGACCGCACACCGCGCTGAAGCTGATCCGCGAGCACGGAAGCCTCGAGAAGATTGTCGAGTCGATCCAGAACGACAAGAAGGGCAAGTATGCCATCCCTGATGACTGGCCGTACCTGGACGCGCGCGACCTCTTCTTCGAGCCCGACGTGCGGTCAGCAGATGACCCGCTCTGCGACTTCAAGTGGGACAAGCCAGACGTGGAGGGCCTGGTACAGTTCCTGGTCAACGAGAAGGGCTTCTCGGAGGACCGCGTGCGATCAGGCGCGAGCAGGCTGGAGAAGGACCTCAAGAGCTCGCAGCAGAGCCGATTGGAGGGTTTCTTCAAGCCCGTGCCCAAGACGGCGGAGGAGCAGAAGGCGCACAAGCGCAAGCTGGAGGAGAAGAACGAGGAGAAAAGGAAGAAGCTCAAGGAAGAGAAGAGGGAGAAGGCCAAGGCCAAGGCGAAGCCTCGTGGAACTGCCTGAGTGAAGCATAAGGTATCTACATGGTCATATCTCGTCTTGAGCCTGGCGGTGGCACATCTGCGAGCAAGTTGCTTCTTTGCATGTTTTTTTAATTCACTGATACCGAGGGATGTTTCCCGGACAGGAGACTGGCGTTGCTATCGGAGTTTATCATCGGGAAAAGGGGGTCTGGGAAGGCATCCTGGGCCGACGTGTTCAGACGCGGCAGATATGGCTAGAGCAAGCAAGTAGCTCTCTTCGTATGTTCAGAGCTGTAAATTACCGTGACCATGGCATGGGCCTAATAAAGTACCTGACTGAGAATTGACCATCTGAACAGTCCTGTTCTAATAACTCTAATCGACCTGACAGACCGGGCAACATTGCATTATTGCGACGTTGGATAACACTGAACCCTGTTGGCGATGCTCAGCTGCCCTGATGGGAAATGCAGCCCCGGGTTTTTAGTGGGTCAACGAAGCGTACATTTCTGTGGGTTGAGCCTCGGCTCTTGCCCATTTCGGCACCTCTTACCCTAGCGAGACGCGTCGAAGCCCTTCGCTGCTAATCATCCCTCGTACAATTGGCCGAGCCACCCAGGGATGTCAATGATGTCAGCTCTCCCCTCAGGCTTTCACATGCCAGCGCACCCAGACAAAAGGCGTTGCTCGAGTGAGAACAAGACTGCCCAGGTGAAGAAGGGGCACATGACTATGTCTAAAATCTGAGAGCTGCATTAGTGCAACACACCACTGGGGCACCGGCCTGCCGCCGCTAGAAGGGTGAGCGAGGAACCAGAAGGAACTCCCAGGTTTCCAAGGTTCCCCAGATTTCCTCCGAGTGCCCCACGGCAGCAGGAGGAGGAGACTACGGATACAGTAGACCTAGTGTAACAGTAGACCGACGATGGGTTCTTGGTGTGGGGTGGGCAGGGGTCCAAGGAACCGTCCTCGTGGCCCGTCTTCTCTGACGCTGGCGCTGCGGCGTCCATTCATTCCCGAGCATGTGATTCCAGTTCCTGTCTGCCATAGCCGGCCCTCTGGCCGCTGCCTTTTAACAGGAATGCTTAGAGGCTTACCATTTTAACTATTCTCCCGGGCCACTCTCTTCTTCGTCTCCCTGTTAATTACGACCTTTTGTTCCACTCTAGATCTACATATTTGACAACAGTTATCCAGTGGTTACATCCCCTTTGTCCCTCCCTCCCTTGGATAGCATCACCGTTCAAAATGTCAAAGACGTTCAGCGCCAACGACGTCGCGTCGCATAAGACGCCCGATTCCCTCTGGATTATCGTCGACGAAGATGTCTATGATCTGACAAAGTTCCAAGATGACCACCCAGGTAAGGCCTCTCCGGGTGCTGCAGCGCACAACGCCCCTCGGCGCATCGGCCACGCTCCCTTCGCACTCCTGTCGCCTCGATTGGACAAATACGTCTAACCACAATGTGAAGGTGGCAAGAAGATCCTCCAACGAGTAGCCGGCAAGGATGCCTCCAAGCAGTTCTGGAAGTACCACAACGAGGGTATCCTGAAGAAATACAAGGGGCAGCTACAGGTTGGCAGCCTCGACAGCAAGCCAAAGGTAGAGGCGAAGCCGGCCGCAGAGCCCATGCCTGTTGCCGCACCCAAATCCGCCGCCCCTGCGGCGAAGCCCGTCACCCCCAAGGGCCAGGAAGAGGCCGAGGCGCTGGAGCCATTCGGAGCTCAGATTCCCTTCTCTGACCCAAGTTGGTACCAAGGAGTCAGTACTTTTCCCCTATGTTCTCGACTCGTCCGCCCAGGTTGAAATCGCTGCTGACACGAGAGCGTTCCAGTTCCACTCTCCCTATTTCAACGAGTCCCACACCGCCCTCCGAGCCGAGGTCCGCGAATGGGTCGAGAACGAGATCGAGCCAAATGTCACCGAGTGGGACGAGAAGAAGGAGGTCCCACCCGAGATCTACAAGGAGATGGGCCGCCGGGGCTACCTGGCCGGCCTGCTCGGGACATCCTTCCAGAGCGATTATACTGATAACAAGATCAAGTCGGTGGCGCCCGAGCAGTGGGACCTCTTCCACGAGATGCTGCTCACCGACGAGCTGTCGCGCGCCGGCTCTGGCGGCTTCGTCTGGAACGTCATCGGTGGCTTCGGCATCGGCTGCCCGCCCCTGGTCAAGTTTGGCAAGAAGGCCCTCAAGGACCGCATCCTGCCTGGAATCCTGAACGGCGACAAGCGCATCTGCCTGGCCATCACCGAGCCGGATGCGGGCAGCGATGTTGCCAACCTGACGTGCGAGGCCAAGCTGAGCGAGGACGGCAAGCACTATATCGTCAACGGCGAGAAGAAGTGGATCACCAATGGTATCTGGTGTGACTACTTCACAACTGCTGTGCGGACGGGTGGTCCCGGCATGAATGGTGTTTCTCTCCTGCTCATCGAGAGGGAGGCCGGTGGTGTGTCGACGAGGAGGATGGACTGCCAGGGTGTCTGGTCGTCCGGCACGACGTATATCACATTCGAGGATGTCAAGGTGCCAGTCGAGAACCTCCTGGGCAAGGAGAACCAAGGCTTCAGAGGTATATACACCCTAATCTACCATCCTTCCAGCCTTGTGACAGCAGCCAGCTAACAAAAGCGTGCTCCCTCCAGTCATCATGACCAACTTCAACCACGAGCGCATCGGCATCATCATCCAGTGCCTGCGCTTCTCGCGGGTGTGCTTCGAGGAGTCGGTCAAGTACGCCAACAAGCGCAAGACGTTCGGCAAGAAGCTGATGGAGCACCCGGTGATCCGGCTCAAGCTGGCGCACATGGCGCGGCAGATCGAGGCCTCGTACAACTGGCTCGAGAACCTCATCTACCAGTGCGAGAAGATGGGCGAGACCGAGGCCATGCTGCGCCTCGGCGGGCCCATCGCCGGCCTCAAGGCCCAGGCCACCGTCACGTTCGAGTTCTGCGCCCGCGAGGCCTCGCAGATCTTTGGCGGCCTGTCGTACTCGCGCGGCGGCCAGGGCGGCAAGGTCGAGAGGCTGTACCGCGACGTTAGGGCGTATGCCATTCCTGGCGGTTCCGAAGGTATGAATGACCGTTTGATTTCCCAATTGTTTCGTGCCTCAAACAAAGACTGACAATGATCGTGTGTCGACAGAAATTATGCTTGACTTGTCCATGCGACAAAGTATGAGGGTTGCGAAGATGTTGGGCGGCATGAAGTTGTAGACAGCCAAACCTCTGAGGGGGGACTATGGGCATCAAGGAGCTAGTATGTGGTATATGTGTCGATATGTCTTGGATTAGAGAAAGAAAACATCATCTGTTATTATATTAGCCCACATGGTCCACTGGTTGTCGTCCTGTTACTTCGTATCAAGGAGCTACGTGATATGTTGATGGTTTCTTGGACAGAGAAAGAGAGACTGTGTCTGTGAGCTAGAGCCTCTATATAACCGGGCACCTTTACAGTTTCTCTACCCATTCATGTGAAGGGAAGAGCACATCGTCTGCGCCGCAGGCCAGGAGCGACTGCCAGCCTTGGAAAGGAAAGAGCCAATAGTCAGCTGAAGCATGCCGCCAAACTCCTTCGTCTCTGTCTTGTTGTGCTTTCAGAGACTTCTTCACTTCCTCTTCCTCTTCCACGCCAGCATCTCGACCCCTTGTCCTCTTGTTACTCACCCCTTCACGGTATCATAGCCGATAAGTCTTAAAGATCCCGGTACAGCACTTCGTTAGCACCTACTCAAGACCCGCTCATCTCTCCCTCTCCATCTTGCTCTTTGCTCAAGATGATTCCGCTGCCTGTGAACACACAAGGTTCGAGCTTGGGAACGAGCCACTTATCGACAGGCCCCTGTTCTTCTACTACCCAACAGGCTTTCAGTACAAGGCCATCGGTCAACCATCGCCATTGCGGTCAATGCTGTCCGCCCATGTCGCCGTCGGATGATATTGGTGGCGGCGCCCCTCCGCCATACTCCTCGCACTCTCCTCGCCGAAGCGCCGCTACGAGATCAACCACTGCAGAGAACTCCGCGGATATTCTCCGTCCTAGTCGTCGTGTCAGGTCTGAGTCTTATATTTCTCCTGATTACCATCATGACGACGTTTTGGCCAACCTCGCTGCATACCAGCTCCTGAGTGACTGCATGTCTGGCCCCGGGAAGCGAGTCAACAGAATGCTTCCTTGCTATGGCGATTTCTGCGGTGGTGAAATCCATCTTCCGGATGATCTTCTCATGAATATCGTCTTGAAAAGGGCCTTGAGAAATCACCACCAATCATCGAGAACGCCGGCCGATGGCACGACAACACTTCATGATAGCACAGACGGCCATATGAGCCTGGAGTCGATTGATCCGGTCCGGATGTATGCACAATCTTGCTCGACTCCAAGAGTACAATGTTTCTCCCATGAGCATTCTCCGTCGGAGGATCTTGATCGGAGGCTAGAGTCAATAGACAACGCCTTGCATCGAGAAATTTCACTGCCCAGAAAGCCCAACAATCGTCTGCATACCTCGGAGGTCTCACAGAAAGAACAATCGCTCACTGCAGACGACACCGTTGACACCGATCAGTCTTGCGTGGATTACAATTGCAACAAGAGCGGACAGAGACCTATGAAGGATGCCCCACGTAGCATTCGAGGCGTCTTGCGGAACTTCCAACAACAGGATCACTCTGGAGGCTCGGGTGTCCTGGATCCCTCGCCTGATGTCGGCCAAAAGTCCTCTCCGTGTGAAACACGATGCGAGGTGCGTTTTCGTGTGTGGCATACAATCATGATACTAACAGTTGTTGCCAGAAACAGGAGCTTAGACGACGTTCAACCCTTGAGGACCGCTCCAACATGGTAATGCAGCAGTCCTTCAAGGACAGGATTTCCAAACGCTTCCAAACACGCAGTCCGTCGTCACGTTACGGTGACTTCTCGTTTGACTCGGGTCCAAGGCGACGCCGTCGCACTGGTAGACAGTCATCAGTGTGCATATCATCTGCTGAGTCGACTCCTCTATTCGACGCTCCGGCATCAGATGAAGGACAGGCACTCGTGGATCCACATTCTCAATGGAGGAATGCGATCGACCCCTTGGCAACAGCGAGCCTGATTCTCGCCACCGTCGAACTGGATAGATTGACGAACCGTCCAGGCTCGGATCAAAGTTCCGAAGTCCTCGGCAGTGGTCAGGCTTCAGCCTGCGAGGTGCCGCCAAATTCTCCGGCCATGAAGAGCTGGACTTCCATTCAGAACCCAGCATTGCGAATAGATACCGCAAGGGGTGCCTCAGAGATGTCTTTAACTCCCAGAAGTCCACTGCCTCTGGGGATCGCCATGAGGTCCGGCAAAAGCGTGGCAGAGCCCACTGTCTATGGTAGCCGCCGACAGAGAAAGACCAGCAGCCGGTTCTCAGAGATCCGCACCCCTGAGAATATTCGTGAAGCATCTAACGAAGACATCTCATCAGCAACCTCTACTCCCGGTACATCAAGCGTCTCCTTGGGCCTGGATCCTGAAAGCCAGAGCCTACGCCCTTCTCTGGCCAATCCCTCGGTATCCATCGAGTCCATCTGTATGAGAAGCGCAGAATCGGGTCGCACGGCTACTCCTGTCAACAGAGATCTCGCTCAGGCACGCTTGATGCAGAATGAGCCATCCAAGCGTCTCCGGTCACCTGCAAATGCCCGACATCAGAAGACACTAGGCTGTGTTGAGGTTGACCTCCCCATGGTAACCAGCGGAAGAGCGAAGACACAGGGTGTCCCCGCCCATGCCCTTCACACCGGGGATTTAACACCTCAGAACACTCGTGGGCTATGGTGTCCGCCACGGAAAAACTCCTCGCCACCGCGAAGACAACCCTTGTGGAATCCGGATTCACCAGTTGATCAATCCAACGAGTGAACCGGACACGAGAGGTTCTCGGGCTATATTTTTGGACTGAATTCATCTGGTATCGGCTTTCTCAATTCGCCAATTCACTGTTAAGCTCATTGCATTGTGCCTGTTGCGATAGGGCTCTAGAGACGGACGGACGATGGTTGTGGATGCCACCGTGGGTGTCCAACGCATACACAGATTATTTCAGAGAATCAGATTGGATTCGCTCTCTGTTTCCACGAGCATGAATACTAATATACTACTATTGCGCCTTCGAGCACATGTACTACCACTGCGTAGTGTGAAGCTATTGCGAGGACCATAAGATTTGACTTCTACGCAATTGGGCTCCAATGTTAGAGCTCTCTCCCCTCGAATCCATGATATGTCGGTACTTGTTTTTGTTGTGCACATTACCCAAGTTTCTGCTAGATACCTGTTCTTCGTCGTGGTCACATCACTTGTGGTCAAGTCAATCCCGGGTACGGGCCGAACGGGTGCGACCTCTGGCTCAACATTCGGACATGGATAATTGTGGTGAACATTGAGGCCACGGATTTCATTCGTCAGAGTTATTTTGGTGAGATTGAGGTTTGCTGGCTCAGCGTCTTGATACAGATGACTTCATGTGCCGCCCGTGTGCCGCCCAACGAGGGCCAATGTTACAGACCACGCCTGCACCTCATCGACGTTCCACAGGCCAGGCCTATTTTTTGCCTGTGGTTGTTGGGCGGATCAGCTCGACCCCAATTTTAGGAAAAAGAGGTGTTTCAGGTCCCAGATCCGTGAGGCTGCTGCGGCACA
Organism: Diaporthe ilicicola; assembly: GCA_023242295.1. Classification (NCBI taxonomy): domain Eukaryota; kingdom Fungi; phylum Ascomycota; class Sordariomycetes; order Diaporthales; family Diaporthaceae; genus Diaporthe; species Diaporthe ilicicola. The sequence goes on along the minus strand of JALPVH010000170.1, from coordinate 436 downwards.
GCAGGATCCTGCCGGTTTGCAAAGGGGCCATTCCTCCATGCACATAAGATTGTGTCGAACAAGTGTGTGTGTGTGCTTACGCTGTCTTTTGCATACGAAGTGATGCCCCCCCCCCGGTCGCTTGGCACGCTCTGCTGCCACACCTTTAAAAAAGTTAAAAGTACTTTTTATCTTATATCTTAACAATACAATTAAATTAAAGCTTATAAAATATATTATTCGGAAGCTATTAAATATATCTATTTATATAACAATTTAAAAATATTACTTATTAATATATTTAGCTTTAAAGTATTAATTAATTATTTAATTTATTATTTATTATATAAATATAAACTTAAATTCTTTAATTCTTTAAATTATATACTTTTATATAAGATATATAAAGCTTATATATATAAGTAAATATATATTAATTTTAATTATTATATACTAT